>ML783849.1:467532-495959 GCA_009831015.1 Picea engelmannii | reverse complement strand
AGGTTGTATCCCTTCATTTGCTGGATAATAATAAAGGAAGGACCTGGCAATTTCTCTGGTGGACGTAGCCCACACTGGGTGAACCACGTAAATCTGTGTCTCTCTTGTATTGTGTGTCTTCTGTGTTTTTGTTTCTGCATTTGCTTTATTTTATTGCTCCGCGGTCCTATTTTTCTAATAGATTGTTGGCAATGGATGAGGCCCTGAAAGCTACACCAGCAAGATGGTGGGGATCGCACAAAAGAAACATCACAGACTGGACACAATGTCGAACCTTGATGACAGCGCGGTTTTGAGCCCAAGCAGTAAGTTGCGAAGTAAGGTATATTGGTCAAAGCTTCCCAAAGGACCATATACGAACCTGCGAAGAGGCCTGCAGTGACATTCCTCGAGAAAAATGGGTGCACAGATTTATTAACACGCTGGACACAACCCCTATCAACTGGTACCTTCAAGCGGAGCTGCGCCTCATCACTACAGATTGGGAAGGTATGATTCAGAATTTTGTAACCACCTTATTGTTTGAAAGTGAATTTCCTTCAGTAGACCAAGCATTACAGATTGTGAGACAGAAAGTATTTGGGGAAGCATCTGGCCTCCCTTTTAAGTAAGAAGAGGACGAATGGAGTGCGCCATTACAGAAATTGCAAGGATGTTACAACATTAACGTCGATGAAGATGATGATCCGAGGAAGGTAAACATCGTTGAGACGGAAGGCTACAGGGATGTGGAAGGACCAGGAGTTGAGCTTCCATTCATTGGACAACTGATCAAGATAAAGAAAGTCAATATTGGGACAGAGGAGACACCGAAGCTTGCCAATGTTGGAGATTATTGGGATGATGCTACCAATGACAAGATTACAGAGTTATTGCATGAATATCAGGACTTGTTCTCGACCAAGTTCACTGATATGAAGGGCATCAAAAGGCCTATGGGAGAGATGAGAATACCTTTGAAACCAGATGCGAAGCCAGTCAAGCAAAGACCCTACAGATTGAACTCGAAATACAAGGAAAAAGTGAAGATTGAGTTCGACAGAATGCTGGAAGCAAGGATTATAGAACCTGTCGAAGAGTCAGAGTGGATCAGCCCTATGGTGGTGCAAGATAGGAAGACAGGTGAGATCAGGATCTACATAGATCTCGGGAAGCTGAATGATGCTTGTTTGCATGACCCTTTTCCTACACCATTCACAGACGAAGTGCTAGATAACGTGGGAGGCCAGGAAGTATATTCTTTTACAGATGAATTTTCGGGATACCATCAGATCCACATTGCCAAGGAGGACCATCATAAGACTACGTTTGCAACAGAGTGGGGATCCTACCAATATACAGTAATGCCATTTGGATTGAAGAATGCCCCAACCATCTTTTCCAGGGTGGTGGTCAAAGCGTTCAAAGAATTTTTGCATAAATTTTTAGAAGCATACTTTGATGACTGGATTGTTTTTAGTTTGTTGAAAAATCATATTGAATGTCTAAGGCTAATGTTGGACAAATGTAGGCAGTGTCAAATTGCTTTCAATCTGAAGCAATGCATCTTCTTCTCACCATTTGGAGTGCTATTAGGTCATATTGTATGCAAGCAGGGATTGTTGGTTGACCCATCTAAAATTGCAATTATAGTTGATTTGCCACCTCCTACTTCAGTCAAACAACTGCGCACTACACTGGGCCATATTGGATATCATAGGAAATTTATCAAAGGATATGCCCAAATTACAACACCAATGGAGAAGTTGTTGAAGAAGGACTATCAGTATGAGTGGACAGATGAATGTCAGCAGAGCTTCGACACACTGAAACAGAAGATGGTCACTGTGCCCATTCTGGTTTTTCCAGATTGGGACAAGGAGTTTTATGTGCATGTCGATGCGTCTTCCATTGCCTTAGGAGCAGTACTAACACAACCTGGAGAAGGGGACATTGATCATCCATTAGCATTTTTATCCACAGCTGAAGTTAATTACACCACTACAGAGAGAGGAGGATTAGCCATGGTGTATGCATTACAGAAATTCTGCCACTACTTGTTGGGAGGACACTTCAAAATGTTTACTAATCACTCTGCGTTGAAGTACCTAGTCAACAAGCCATTGTTGGGGGGGAGAATATGCAGATGGCTGCTGCTATTTTAGGAATATGACTTTGAGGTCATGGTTAAACAAGGAAAAATGAATAAAGGCCCTGACCACTTGTCCAGACTGGAACATGGAGAAGAGCCGACCAGTTTGGAGGATACACTGCCAGATGCACAGTTGCTCGCCATTAGAACAGTCGATGACCACTTTGCAGATATCGTCCAGTTCCTATCAACAGCTAGTGGTGCGGGCTGCAGACTTTTCACTTATAGCTGGACAGTTGTACAAAATGGGACTGGATGAAATATTAAGAAGGTGTGTCATGGAGACAGAGCGACCACTGATCCTCACAGAAGCTCATGAAGGCATCGCAGGAGGACATTACGCAGGGAAATCAACTACACAGAAGGTTCTGCGAGCTAGCCTATGGTGGCCTACCTTACACAAATATGCTAAAGAATATGCCAGAGCCTGCGATGCATGCCAACGAGTTGGGAAACCATCCAGAAGAGACGAAATGCCATTAGCACCACAGTTTACCCTGTAAGCATTTGAGAAGTGGGCCATTGAATTCGTAGGACCTATAAACCCACCAGGAAAGCGCACAGGAGCAAGGTACATCATCACTGTGACCGAATACTTAACTAGATGGGTCGAAGCCAGAGCAGTCAAGGACTGTAGTGCAACTACAGCTGCGCAATTTATCTTTGACGACATAATTACCAGGTTTGGATTCCCTAAGACCCTTATGAGTGATCAAGGCACTCATTTCATCAACAAGACAATTGAAGCCTTGACTGAAGAATTTGTAGTTCACCATCAGAAGATTACACCTTACCATCCACAAGCAAATGGAATGGTTGAAGCATTCAACAAGATCTTGGAGACAACATTGACAAAGATTTGCAATGTGAACAGGGATGACTGGGATTTAAGAGTACTAGCAGTACTCTGGGCTTATAGAACCACTTGCAAGAAATTAACAATGTAGACCCCTTTCAAGTTGGTTTATGGTCTTGAAGTTGTTGTTCCGATGGAGTACTTGGTACCAAGATTAAGAATTGTTTCATTTACAGACATGGATGATTCTGGCATTGTTCAGGAGAGGCTCGCACAGTTGGTCGAACTAGAAGAAGACAAATTTATTGCAGGATTCCATTAGCAGGTACAGAAGGAAAGAGAAAAGGCTTATCATGACAGACACATCAAGAATAATACATTCAAGCAAGGTGACTTAGTGCTGGTGTATGACAGCAAGTTCATGAAGTATCCAGGAAAGTTCAGAACGCATTGGCTTGGGCCATATGAAGTTGTCTATGTCACAGAAGGAGGAGTTGCACAACTGAAAACATTGAAGGGAGAGTGGAAAGAAGGATTGGTGAATGGGAGTCGGCTGAAGTTGTACTATGACAACCAGCTGCCTCGCAACTCTCAGTAAAACCATGTGAAAAAGGGTCCAGGTACCAGGTGCAGTTGAAATTGGGTACCAGACACAAAAAAGACAGTCTGCACAAGGATGGAAAGGAGGCATAAAGCAGAAAGCAAGGGTTGCATTGTGTAGTCCAAAGTCGAAGAAAAACAAGAAGATCAGATCTGAAGTGCCTCGGGACGAGTCACAGGTGAGTGTTGGGGGCCTGTTGGCCCTTGGTTATGGAAGGAAGCGAAGAACAAGGAAGGAAAGGTAAACAGTGAGCTTCACGGGAGACACAGTAACTGTCACTGAGTCGAAGTGAGCAAAAGAGCAGGAAGGATGGAACGAAGTGTGGAAAAGAAAGCCATTGGACGAGGAGATTAGGGATGACAGATCAACAAGGAAGAAGTATTGTGGAAAACTCAGCAAGTAGAGAAAGCCATCATTGGATTCTTTGGAGCACCGCGTGATGAAGAAGGAAAAACAGGCTGGCAAAGCCCAGAAAAAGCAGGTTAATTTGACCTAGGGTTTTGGTATCTAGGGTTTTGACAACTAGGTTTCGGCCTAAGGATGTCGATGAGTGATTGTAATGTATAAATAAAGGTCAAGAGGACCTGGGTCGGGTTGGTCATGTTATTTTGTTTGATGGTTATCGATTGTGATACAATATTGTTGTATTGTGAGAGAGAAGAGCTAAGAGTGAGAGCCTTCTGGTATTGTAGGATCTTCAATTGGGTGCGAAGATAAGACCCTGTAGCTGGGTGTGCAGGAAAGGGAGATGTAACACACCCACTACGACATAATGGATTTTTCGACTTTTTCTCTCTACTTCTTCTCGAGGGACAGAATCCCTGAGTTCCTACGAGGTCCTAGCGCAGGCTAGCTCTTCCTGTCGAAACTTTCCTTAAGCCAATCCGTCAGTTCTTTCATGGAAAACCCGTTGTGTACAATTCAAGTACCAAGCGCGGGCTTCACCTACATGTGATCAATGGTTATGACCCTGGGCCAAGCCAAGAGGCGCCTTTCGCATTTCGCGACTCGGTGATGCCTGAGAGTCAATTCTTTCGACTCTTCAAACCCCGAAACCCGAAATCGTGCCTTCGTGGAGATCGACGGTTGTGAATCTCTCCTCTGATCCGACGGTCCTGTCCATATCTAGACTTCGGTAACCGAGAGTTCGAAATGCAAGAGAGTCGAGTCTTTCGACTCTTCAAACCCCGAAACCTGAAATTGTACCTTTGGTGAGATCGACGGTTGTGAATCTTTCCCCTGATCCGACGGTCCTGGCCGTATCGGGACTTTGGTAACCGGTAGTTCAAAAAGCAGGAGAGTCGAGTCTTTCGACTCTTCAAACCCCGAAACCCGAAATCGTGCCTTCGTGGAGATCAACGATTGTGAATCTCTCCTCTGATCCGACGGTCCTGGCCGTATCGGGACTTCGATAACCGAGAGTTCGAAATGCAAGAGAGTCGAATCTTTCGACTCTTCAAACCCCGAACCTCGAAATCCTACCTTTGGTGAGATCAACGGCTGCGAATCTCTCCCCTGATCTGACGGTCCTGGCCGTATTGGGACTTCAGTAACCAGGAGTTCGAAAAGCAGGAGAGTCGAATCTTTCGACTCTTCAAACCCCGAAACCCGAAATCCTATTCACACTAAGCCGATTCGGAGTTTTGCACTCCAGGACTTCGCGACTTGCGAAGACGAGGGTTATCACCCTATGGTTTCCTAGGTGCCGAAATACCGAAACCTATACATACTAATCCGATTCAGAGTTTCGCACTCCGGGACTTCGCGACTTGCGAAGAAGAGGGTTATCGCCCTATGGTTTCCCGAGTGCCGAAATGCCGAAATCTATTCCCGCTAAACTGATGGTCCAGATCACCCCGAGATCAACGACCATGATCACGTCGCGATTCCGTGAATCGTGAGTTCATGCAATCCTACTCTTTGACCACTCCAAGTCGCGGGTCAGAGAAATGCTACCTGATTGCCACGTGTTTTGTGCCGATGGGCGGTTCTGAATACTTCGGGACTTTCATGACGTTTTCAAGTCCACCCTCCGGCCTAGGTTTAAGGTCGATGGGCAATACAGCTCCGACAGATCCTTTCGAGGGTTCCTGGGTAAATTATCCCTAGGTTTGGTGACCTGACTAAAAGCCTTCCTAACTCGCCGAGCTATAAACTCTGTGGTAGGGGTAAAGTAAACTTGTGGGTTTACTATCATGGTAGTCCTTTCAAGGGACTCACTCTGACTTTGGAGTGCGAGGAAACTTCCCGGGAGAAGTGCCTTCGGGGAATTTAAGCCAGGGCATAGTGCGAACCAAGTAGATGGGGCAACTCTCTAGGGCACGGACTCGTATCCTGAACCTATTCATTCTATACCTAGACCGATTATGGTCATATAAGTATAAGCATGCATCCATTGTTTCCAAATTAAAACATAGGCAAACACTTCCATACAGAAAACATTCATGAGCGTATAAACATGAGCATGCATTCAGTTCAAAATACAAGACATAACACTTATCAAAAAACACCAGTCGTGTAGCGACTGCTGGGAGGGGTGCTCGTTTCCACCCAACCGTAGGCTTAGTGAATCCAGACGAATTTACCACTAGCCACCCCCGAGCTAGACCACAATGCTTGGAGATTCATTCTCCTATTTCCAGCTCAACGGAAGTCTAGAACGAAGGTTTTTCTCTCCTTCTCCACTATTCGGGACTCTCTGTCTCTCCAGAGTTCCTTCTATCTTCTCCTCTGCGATCCCTGTCGCGTCTCCTCTCTCCCCTATCCCCCACACTTCCTTTCTTGCCTTGTTCTGCAAGGTTGCGTGTGGCATGAATTCCCCCGTCCGTGGTCAGGTCTGAGAGCTTCTACGGATGGGCAGTTTACCCCCATCCCCTCATTAAATCATAAGGAGCCTCCCCACCTACCATCCTGGTGAGTAATTCATTCCAGGGTTAGAGAGCCGCTTTGGTCTTTGAGCCAGTAAAGACTAATACGGTATTGGTTTGGTGGAAGTTAACGCCACCATTCCAGGTTCCTTCCACCACATTTCATTAGCTATCGTGGTCTCTTTCAGCACATCCCCCTCCCAACAATCATGCAACACATATTCATAACATTATTCACATTCATCGACCTTTTATACAAAGGTTCGTCAAATCAAACATTCACATCTTTGAGTTTGCCATAGTTCTTGGCCAATATAGTTATTTTTACAGACTGGGGGAAACATGGTGTTACATTTCCCTCCCCCTTAAAGGAACATTGTCCTTGGTGTTCTATCTATCAATAAGACGTGTATGTACAGAAGTAAACAAAATTGGATATTCTTGTTTCATGGCATCTTCCATTTCCCACGTAGCCTCATATGGGCCAAAATGTTTCCACTGCACCTTGACATGTGCAATGGTTCAGTTCCTGAGTGGCGTTTCCTTTCTGTCCAATATGCATTGAGGTTCTGGCAGGAATTCTCCCTCCGATTCCACCTGGATCACAGACCAATCGATTACATGATTAGAATTGTGTACATATTTCTTCAATAATGAAACATAGAAAACATTATGTGCTTTTACTGTGGGAGGAAGTGCTAGCCTATAGGCTACTGGTCCTACTCTATCTAGAACTTCAAAGGGTCCAAAATACCGAGGTGCCAACTTGGCACAAGGTCCCATCTTCAGGGAACTCTTCCTGGGCCTAACTCTGAGATATACGTGGTCTCCTGCCTTGAACTCTCTTGGAGTTCTCTTTCGGTCAGCGTAACTTTTCTGTCGGTTCTGAGCGACCTTTAGATTTTGTTTTATCTGAATCACTTGTTGTTCCATTTCTTTCAACATGTCGGGTCCAATAGTAAATCTGTTTACGGGATTACTCCAACTGATTGGAGTGTTTCACGACCTACCGTAGAGGTCTTCGAAAGGACTCGTCTTCAGGGATTCTTGGTAGCCGTTGTTGTAGGCGAATTCCACCAGTGGTAGGTAATCTTCCCACTTTTTGGGTTGATGCATTACATGCATCCTTAGCATGTCTTCTAATATTTGGTTCACTCTTTTCGTCTATCCATCAGTTTGAGGATGATAGGTTGTGTTAAACAGTAATTTGGTCTCCAGACCAACCATCAAGGATTTCCAAAAGTTGGAAGTAAATTTCGTGTCTCTGTCAGACACGATCTCTTTAGGCATACCATGCAGTCTGAATATCTCCTTCATGAATACGTTGGCGATGTCTATTGCCTTGCAAGTCGACTTGATGGGGATAAAATGAGCGGACTTGCTCAATTTATCCACCACTACCATGATGGCGTCATTCTGGTTGGTCGAGGTTGGTAATTCGGTGATGAAATCCATGGAGATGGTTTTCCATTTCCATTCCGGGATTGGTAGAGGTTGTAATAATCCTGCCGAGTGTCGGTGTTCTGCTTTAACCTGTTGGCACTCTATGCATTTGGCTAAGTACTCAATGATGTCTTTCTTCAATCCAGGCCAATAGAATTGTTTCCTGGTGGTTGTGATCATCTTCTGGTATCCTGGATGACCAATATAGGGTCTTTTATGCAGTTCATCCATTATGAACCTCTTGAAGTCATCACAATCTGGAATATACAATCTGTTTCTGTAAGTTAATAGATCTCCTTCTATCATCTGGTAGCCTTCATACTTTATCCCTGTGGGTTCTTGCTCCAGGTACGAGGTCACGGTCTGGAAGAATGTGTTTGTTTCTTGTGCATTCCTAACTCTTTCCTTGACATCTATCTCGCAGGTGCTCACCGCTGCCAGGTGAATTGTTTTCATACTCCTGCTAAGGGCATCGACCACCTTATTTTCCTTTCCTTTAATATGTTTGATTTCAAAATCAAACTCGCTAAGGAGGGCCATCCACCTAGCTTGTCTGGCATTGAGCTTTGGTTGGTCAAACAGATATCGCAATCCACAGTGGTCTGTCATAAGTACAAATTTCTTTCCCAGGAGGTAATGCCTCCACATTTTTAAGGCGTGCACTATGGTGGCCAGCTCTAGATCATGGGTCACATAGTTGACTTCGTGCTCATTCAATTTTCGGGATTCATAGCAGACCACACTTCCTAGTTGCATAAGGACTCCTCCGAGCCCTTCCTTGCAGGCATCTGTGCACATGAGGAAGTCAGCTTCGGGATCGACAATCTTCAACACGGGTGCGTGGGTCAGTAGATGTTTTAGGGTTTGAAATCTTTCTTCACATTTTTGTGTCCACGTGAATTTAGCCCTCTTCTTTTGGAGGGCAGTGATTGGACACCCAATCTTGGAGAATCCTTTTATAAATCTCCTATAGTATCCTACTAAGCCCATAAAGGATCTGATATCTGAAATGTCCTTTGGAGTAGGCCATTCCATGATAGACCTGATCTTGTCAGGGTCTACTGTTACTCCTTCTTTAGATAGGACATGGCCCAAGTAATGTATTTGCTTCTGGAAAAAGTCACACTTGCTGAATTTGGCATAGAGTTGATGTTCTCTTAGCACTTGAAGTACAAGCCTAAGGTGTTCCTCATGTTCCTCTCTATTCTTGGAGTAAATTAATATATCATCAATAAAAACCAGTACAAATTTGTCTAGGAATTTGCTGAGCACATTGTTCATTAAGCACATAAAAGTGGCAGGGGCATTGGTTAATCCAAATGGTACTACCACAAACTCATAGTGACCATATCTCGTCCTGAAGGCAGTTTTGTGGATGTCTTCACCCTTGATTCAGACTTGATGGTATCCTGATCTCAAGTCAATCTTTGTGAAGATAGAAGCACCTCCCAATTGATCGAACAGGTCATCGATCATGGGTAAGGGGTACTTGTTCTTTATGGTTACCTTATTGAGTTGTCTATAATCTACACACAATCGAAGGGTACCGTCTTTCTTTTTCACAAACAGGACTGGTGCTCCCCATGGAGACATGCTGGGCCAGATACAGCCTTTGTCCATCATTTCTCTTAATTGTAATTTAAGCTCAACTAGCTTGGGTTTGCTCATCCTATAGGGTGTCCTAGACACTGGCACCGCTCCTGGTGCAAGTTCTATCGAGAAGTCAATGTCCCTTCTCGAAGGTAGACCCAGTACCTCTTCCGGAAATACATCTCTATATTCTCTTAGTGTGGGGTGGTCTTCAAGGCTTGGTTTGTTATCTTCAATTGATTTCAACACCTGTATCGCATATAGTGGACATCCCTTTCTGCAATACTTTCTCATTTAAAGCGCTGATATCTGTCTCACCGAGACAGGTTTTTGGATCCCTTGAAGGGTTATCCTTCTTCCTTCTTCACTTACACATTCTAAGGTTTTATGGTAACAGTCTAGTCTAGCTTTATGTGTGGCTAACCAGTCCATACTAATCAACAGGTCATACGATCCTAGGGGTAATATGTTAAGGTTTGATTGGGTGGGGAATTCACCCATAGCGAATTGGCAAGCCGGTATGACCTTCGCTACCTTTCTTTTGGTGTCAATGGATAACTGTACCAACCATGGCTTGGCATGTTTATGTGGCTGTAATTTACACTTATCAACAGCCTTAGGGGATATATACCTCAAATTTGAACCAGGGTCAATCAGAATAGACACTAGATGGTTGATGATCATACCTTCTATTTCCACCACTAAAGCTTGGTGGTCAGCTTGGTTATTATCCAAGGCTGCATAAATTTGCGGCACACTCCTGGCCACGTCATTGACGGTGGTAGCTTCTTGAACGTTGTAAACTCTTCGACTGTTCTGTTGTCGGTGCGGGCAGTCCCTCAGTAGATGTTCTTCTCCACAACCCCAACATTTCAAAGGTTCTCTCTTTGGGTTATCAGTCTTTCCTGGGGTAGATCCAGAAGGTTTATTTCCGCCCAAGGAGGGGAAGTTCTACTGGTGTACACTTCAGGCGAGGAAGCTCATCCTTGAGTTATTTTTATAGTTTTTAAATCTTGGGGATTTAAACGCCTTCTTCTGGAATCCCGAACTATTCTTCTACTTCTAGCCTTCGCAAGGTTCTGTCCGATGCCCAAGCTGTTCATGACAATATATTGCCTTTCAGATAGTGTCTTATAGGGTCTTTGGCTCATCAAGCTCAATCTTGTGCTGGTAGTCCTTAGGTAGTCCACTGATGAATCGTTGCACCTTTGCCTTTTCTACTTTTATATAGGGTACATACCTCAACAACTCGAGGAATCTGTTGACATATTCCTCTATGGTGAGTTGCCCCAGTTTGAGTTTATAGAATTCTTTAGTCTTTTCGTCGAAATACTTTTCCGACAGATATTTCTTCCTGAAGTATTTCTCAAAACGTTCCCAAGACAGACCCTCTTCGTGAATCCCTTTTACATTCTTAAGGTTTTCCCACCAAATGGAAGCCTTTCCATTCAAGTTGAAAGTGGCTACTCGGGCCTTCAAGTTTTCTGAGAAGTCATGGACTCTGAAATACTTCTTTAGTCCAAGCAGCCAGGCCTCTGCTTCCTCCCCCTTCTTTATTTCACCGTCGAAAGAGGGTGGTTTGGACATCTTGAATTCTTCGAGATTATGACTTTTGGAATGTTCTCGCTTCTTCCGTTTTCTTCGGGAATAAGAACTAGTTCTGATGCTAGAAGATCCCTCCAAGTCACCAGCTTCCTTTCCAGAGGAATCGTCCGACGCTTGTCCCTTATCTCTGGGGTGGACCTTTCTCGAGGTGATCTTCCCAGTGTGTCCACTTAAAAGACCACGTTTCTGTATCTTAGGTGGAGTTCGACTTTTCTTTGTCTGTCGTCGGTCTGCGTGACTGGTGTCAAGTTCATGCTGCAATTGTCTTTGTATGTTGGATAAACTCTGCAGCAAGACTGCATTAATCTCCGTTTGCTTCTCTTGCTCTTTCATCAACCTCTCGTTGTCAGCCTTCCAGCTCTGTAGTTCGACCATGAGGCTCCTCACAGTCTCAGCTAAATTTGGAGGGGTCTCTACCACCCTCCTTTCGTTAGACTCTTCGTCTCTATTGTGGGAGCCATCCCCCACTTTGTGGTGAGTCACCATTCTATGCGTCTGCAGTTTCCTGCAGTTGATCTTCTGCTTGTGTGCAAAAGAAAAATGCTTGTTGTTAGTCAATATTTATATTCATTCATAACCAGTGCATAATTCATATTTTTCACATGCATACACACAATAGGAGTTTTCATTCTTAACTTTGACTTTTTATTAAGGGGGTTAAGATAGAGGGTTACTCCTTTTAAGAGTACTTCGAATGGAGTCTCTGCGCAACCCGTTCATGAGCCCAAGCAGGCCAAGTGTTGTAACCATGCTCTGATACCAATTTGTAACACACCCACTACGACATAATGGATTGTTCACCTTTTTCTCTCTACTTCTTCTCGAGGGAAAGAATCCCCGAGTTCCTATGAGGTCCTAGCGCAGGCTAGCTCTTCCTGTCAGAACTTTCCTTAAGCCAATCCGCCGATTCTTTCATGGAAAACCCGTTGTGTACAATTCAAGTACCAAGCGCGGGCTTCACCTCCATGTGATCAACGATTATGACCCCGGGCCAAGCCAAGAGGCGCCTTTCGCATTTCACAACTCAGTGATGCCCGAGAGTCAAGTCTTTCGACTCCTCAAACCCCGAAACCCGAAATCGTGCCTTCGTGGAGATCGACGGCTACGAATCTCTCCTCTGATCCGACGGTCCTAGCTGTATCGGGACTTCGGTAACCGGGAGTTCGAAATGCAAGAGAGTCGAGTCTTTTGACTCTTCAAACCCCGAACCCCGAAATCCTACCTTTGGTGAGATCGACGGCTGCGAATCTCTCCCCTGATTTGACGGTCTTGGCCGTGTCGGGACTTCAGTAACCCGGAGTTTGAAAAGCAGGAGAGTCGAGTCTTTCGACTCTTTAAACCTCGAAACCTGAAATCCTATTCACACTAAGCCGATTCGAAGTTTCGCACTCCGGGACTTTGCGACTTGCGAAGATGAGGGTTATCGCCCTATGGTTTCCTGGGTGTCGAAACGCTGAAATGCCAAAACCTATACATACTAAGTCGATTCGCAGTTTCGTACTCCGGGACTTCGCATCTTGCGAAGACGAGGGTTATCGTCCTATGGTTTCCCGGGTGCCAAAATGCCGAAACCTATACATACTAAGCCGATTCGGAGTTTCGCACTCCGGGACTTCGCGACTTGTGAAGACGAGGATTATCGCCCTATGGTTTCCCGGGTGCCGAAACACCGAAATGCCGAAATCTATTCCCACTAAACTGATGGTCCAGATCACCCCGGGATCAACGACCACGATCACGTCATGATTCCGCGAATCGTGAGTTCGTGCAATTCTACCCTTTGACCACTCCAAGTCGCGGGTCAGCAAAATGCTACCTGACTGCCACGTGTCCTGTGCCGATGGGTGGTTCCGAATACTTCAAAACTTTTAGGACGTTGCCAAGTCCACCCTTCGGCCTAGGTTTAAGGTCGACGGGCAATAGAGCTCCGACAGATCCTTCCGAGGGTTCCTGGGTAAATTATCCCTAGGTTTGGTGACCTGACTAAAAGCGTTCCTAAATCGTCGAGCTATAAACTCTGCGGTAGGGGTAAAGTAAACTCATGGGTTTACTATCATGGTAGTCCTTTCAAGGGACTCACTCTGACTCTGGAGTGCGAGGAAACTTCCCGGGAGAAGTGCCTTCGGGGAATTTAAGCCAGGGCATAGCGTAAGCCAAGTAGATGGGGCAATTCTCCAGGGCACAGACTCGTATCGTGAACCTATTCATTCTATACCTAGACCGATTATGGTCATATAAGTATAAGCATGCATCCATTGTTTCCAAATCAAAACACAGGCAAACACTTCCATACAGAAAACATTCATGAGCGTATAAACATGAGCATGCATTCAGTTCAAAATACAAGACACAACACTTATCAGAAAACACCAGTCATATAGCGCCTGCTGGGAGGGGTGCTCGTTTCCACCCAACCGTAGGCTTAGTGAATCCAGACGGATTTACCACTAGCCACCCCCGAGCTAGACCACGATGCTTGGAGATTCAGTCTCCTATTTCTAGCTCAACGGAAGTCCAGAACGAAGGTTTTTCTCTCCTTCTCCATTGTTTGAGACTCTCTGTCTCTCCAGAGTTCCTTCTGTCTTCTCCTCTGCGACCCCTGTCGCGTCTCCTCTCTCCCTATCCCCCACACTTCCTTTCTTGCGTTGTTCTGCAAGGTTGCGTGTGGTGCAAATTCCCCCATCCGTGGTCAGTTCTAAGAGCTTCTACGGATGGGCGGCTTACCCCCATCCCCTCATTAACTCACGAGGAGCCTCCCCACATACCAATCTGGTGAGTAATTCATTCTAGGGTCAAAGAGCCGCTTTGGTCTTTGAGCCAGTAAAGACCAATACAGTATTGGTTCGGTGGAAGTTAACACCACCATTCCAGGTTCCTTCCACCACCTTTCATTAGCTATCGTGATCTCTTTCATCACATCCCCCTCCCAACAATCATGCAACACATATTCATAACATTATTCACATTCATCGACCTTTTATACAAAGGTCCGTCAAATCAAACATTCACATCTTTGAGTTTGCCATAGTTCTTGGCCAATATAGTTATTTTTACAGACTGGGGGAAACAGGGTGTTACAGGAGAGAAGAGGGAAGAGATCAAGAAGATCTGCTATCAGAGAGCGCAGATAAGAACTATAAGCTTTATCTTAATATAACATAAGCTCAGTTCTGTGGACGTAGCCCTAGGTAGAGGGTGAACCACGTATATCTTGGGTCGAATGTGTGAGTGTTGCTTTGATCTTGTTATTGTCATATTGTTATTTGTATTGCTGTAGTAGATCAGATCTATAGTTGTGTGGAGTAGATCTAGTTGAATAAGTGATATATGCATGCTGAGTTATTTCATAGTAGATCCACTTGATATTCCCCTGGTTGTAGACATCTTTGTCCTGCAACCCCCTCATAGCTGCTTCGGGTGAGACTGCATCTGCTTCGTAGGTGTTGCCGAAAGGGCCAGTAGCTAGGGCTTGTTGGTACGATCTTGGAGCCGAACCCTGGGTCTGCCCTTGTGCCAACACATGGGTCTCTTTCTGGTATACCTCAAAACCTTGAGATTGCTCTACATAAGCTTCTTCCTCAAATGCTCTATTGGGAAGAACAATCTTTTACATCCAACTGATGTAAACTTCAATCCATGGATACTGCAAGAGATATAATAGCTTAGATATAGGTATATCTGGTTTACGAGAACAGGTTGTCATCATAGTCTTCTCCTCCTTCTGGAATAACCTCTAGTTCTAAATCTCGCAATGCTTCCATTCATAACTCTTTTTCACAATTTCTTACATATATTGTTCTTCATCATAACTTCCATTTCTTCTGCTTGATTGCTTCTAGTTGGTTCAAAACAAGTTGGTAGTCTTGTGATTCTTGGTATAATAATTGGTTGTTCTGGCTTTTCTTTCTTTCTTGGAATCTTCATGTTCTTCCTCATGTTTCTCTTTAGCTCTTGGGTCCATGGAGTCTTCTATAGATTCCATGCCCTGAAGATTCCAACTTCTTCCTTTCATCATAGGATCATGGATATAGATGGACAACCAAGGATACTTTAAGGCTTCTTTTCGAAGACTTCTTCTAGAGTCAAACTGAACACATGTTGCTTATCATGGATGCTACTTTCAATGGGAACATGGATAGATACTTCATAATCCTCAATGGATTATATCATTTAGGATTAGCTCCCTCCTAATCCTTGCTTCATGCATGAATGCATACTCTTCTTTTGGAATTCTGTAATCAACTCCCTCTGTCTAAGAGAGTCCACGCTTCCGTCTGCATCCTTATTGCCTTTTGCAAAGTGTCACACGTCTTTTTCTAATTTCTTCTTGATTGCTGACTTCTTTCTGTTTTGACTTCTTATAGGTCTCTTCAAGTTTGATTATGATTTTGGCTTATCTGGCAGTTGTTAATTATATAATAGCTTCCACAGAAATTGTTACCAAAGATTGTCGACGTACTTCGTCTTTTCATGTGTATTTCTTGACTTGTAGTCATCGTGATAGCAATCCTTATCTTGTTATTCTTCCATAGGTATTGTTTCACTTGAACATCTTATCTTCTTAGAAATAGATATACATGATATGTACAAGAACTATGTAAACATGGTATGTACAAGAACTTTGAAGAATATTGTTACCTTGACTTAGAAGAAGAAGTATGTTTTATCCTGCTTGGCCTTCTTTGAGGGTTCCCTTTCTTCGGCAACTGATGCTTCGTCTGTTTCCTTCCTTTTCTTTAACTCAGGACAGTGGTTCCTGTAGTGACCATATTTTCGACAGTTGAAGCATTGTATCTTTGACATATCCTTTTCTTAATTTGGTTTCTTCCTCAAGCCAAACTTCTTCTTATTCCTGAAATTCTTGAACTTTGTTCTGAAGGCTTGATCTTCGTATTTATTTTGGGATTTCTCTTTTGCGTTAATCCTTGATTCTTCTTGTGCACAACAAGTCCAAAGTTCCTAGGGATACTCCTTTCTTGTGTTCATGCTTGCAGCAAATGCATCCCATGTCTTGGGAAGGCCATTGAGTACTATATTTACCAGTTCCTTTTCTGAAATGATTTCTTCAATAGCTTGTAGTTGATCTCTTAACTAAGAGTTTCTTACAAATTATGATGTTATGTTGCCATCGTCATTCATTTTCATGTCATGGAGCTCATTCTTCAGACTCATTACTTGTCCAATGTTTCTGACTGAGACGAGGTTAGTTAGGGCATCGTACATCTTCTTAGATGAGTCAAGATGAGAGATGTAGGGTATCAAGTGATCTTTTACAGATTCCACTATGATACTTATGGCATTGATGTCATTGTCCTTGAAATTCTCCATAACTGCAACGTTATGAGGTTCCTTCTCTTTTCCTTCTTCAAATTGTGGTTCCACGATCTTTCCTTTCACAATATCCAATACTTTATTCTTGGAAAGGATGAGGTCAATCCTTGTCTTCCATGCTATGAAATTAGAAGCCCCTTCTAACTTGTTTTCTGACTTCATAGAGTAGGTCATGACTGTTTTGACTTGGCCAACCTTTGACTTTGACCAAAAACTCAAACTTGACGTCTTGACTTGCTGAGAGTATCAGGAGGTGCGCTAGGTTAGGGCATACTTAGGTTATCCAAAAATTAGGTCAATCTCTTCACTTAAGGTGCCTTAACAAGAGGGTTAGGGTTTCGTTGCTGTAGCAAAAACTTTAACTGCAACTGTAACTGAGGAAAAATCCTCCCAATCTATCTTCCAACGGTTAGACTATCCGAAGATAGTGTGGGCCATAACCTGTTAGAAAAATGGGTGTGCTCGTTTCACCATAGACAATATACCAATATTATCACCCAACCATAGGCCGAAGCCACCCCCAAGCACCTTAACCTTGACAAAGAATAATTCCGCAAGCAAACCCTAGGCCTAATAGCCAATCAAGGTAGTGTATCACTCTCCAAAGCTAGTGTACCAAGCAGAAAGTCCAAACCATAACCAAGAGAGAGTCCAAGCCTAAAATCGAAAATACAAGTTGTAGTATTTGCAGCTCCAACTACTCTCTAAACTTGCGCACTTTCTAAATTTCTACAATTGTGAGCCGTGTGTATCCAAATGAGCTCTGGCATCCTGTATTTATACTGCTCTTCCTTAGCTATCTGGGCCAACTTCTCTTTCTGGAGGCTAAAAACTCAATATTAATTATTTTCTTTAGCCGACTTGTCTTCTAGGGTTATGTATAATGCTTTAGGGTTTCTTCTTGCTTCCCAAAATATTCTAGTCTTGTTAGGGTTACACGTGGAGGTTTAATACCTCTTGCAGCTACCATAATATCAACAATGTGACTGTCCCATGGCCTACTGCCCGACACTTGGCATTGTTGCCTATCTCAATGTAGATGTCCATCTCCTCCTCCTTTAGGATAGAGAAGTAATCACATACTCAAGTCATGTGACTAGAGGCACCATTGTCAATATACCATACTCCATTGTTGACTGAACTCGAAAGACATGCAATGAGTGAAAACTCATTCTCGAATCTGGCTGCAAAATCATCTACTTTTGTTGAAGCAGACGCTGCCATCTGTGACTTCTTGTTTTCCTTCTTCTTGTTCGGGCACTGGCTAGCAAAGTGACCTGGTTTGTGATAAGCAAATCATTTTACTTTGCTTAGGTCCTTCCTCTTTTTACCTTTTGAGGTCTAACCCCAACTTGAGCCCTTCTTGGCTCTTGTTTTTCCATTGCCTGCCAGGGCAAGATTTTCCTCATCTTCGACCTTTGGCTGGCTTGCTTGTGAGGACCCAACTTGCAACTCCTCTTAAGTAAAATCATTCCACAACCTTTCCTAGTTGGGACGTTTCTCCCGTGCCACTACTCCTTAGAAAAAGACGTCCCATTGTTTACTTAAGCCATTCAAGACTATTATCAACAACTTAGTCTCATCCATGACTTACTCTATTGCTGCCAACTCATTTATGATCTGAGTGAACTTGGTGAGGTAGGATGCAACAATGTCTCCCTTGGCCATCTTGGTGCTCCTGAGTTTCTCTCTGAGCATCATCTTTCTGCTCTAGTTATATGACTAATACATCTTGGTCAGAGATTCCCACATCTCCTTGGTTGTCTTCCTTCCTCATATGTGAGGAATGATGTGGTCCTTCACCCCGTCAATAATAATTATTCTTGCCTTCACATCTTTTCTGATATGAGCTACATGTTGTGCTGGATCAGTTGGGGAGCCTGGGTTCCCTCAACAAACTCCCGCAACCCCTGCTCCTCTAGCACCAAAGCTATGTGCTCTCTCCATGGACTGAAGTTTGAAGCGTCCTCAATCTGTCCTCAAATCTTAACCCTGCATTTGCCATTTTTCTGCTGCCCTAGCTCACTCGCCCTGCTAGTTATTTGACCTCCTCTGCTGATTTTACTCTTGAAAACACACTTGGTTTATGTGTTCAGAGGTTGAGCTTTGATACCATGTTAAACTTCAAATACACAACAACATAATTTTAATGCCAATAATTTTACTACCCAGATTTTAATTCATTGCTGATATAAAAATATGAAAACTATGCAGAAAAATTACAACTGAGTTTTAACACAATTTGCACAGTAGAAAATGAAATCAAGCACAAACACACAACACAAATTTTACCCTGGAAACCTCAGTGTGGGGAAAACCAGCAAAGAGGAGATTTATTGGCTTCTGAGGAAATATTATAGTAGCAAACAAATCAAAAAATTCTTACAACAAAATTTGCCCACTTCTTTAGTTGTACGGCCCAACAATTTCGGCTTGTACAATCCGACAAGAGTCGGCCCGTACGACCCAACAAGGTACGACGTGTACGACCTAGCAAGGTACAACCCTATATGGCCCCTGAACTCGGCTCTTGTTGTTGCTATTGTATGGCTTGGATTTGACCTCTCTTGGCTGCTGATGTATGGTCTACAACTCGGCCCTTTCCTCTGTTGCTCAACCCAGCTAAGTCACCCTCTTCCTCTGTTGACTAGCTCTCTCTCTTCCTTAGCGAAATCATCATCTTCTCTTCTGCTCAAGTGTGTCCTTCACTCACCCCCTTCAACACTTTATATTTCCACTTTTACTCTATTTCTCCCTTGAGAACTTTCTAGAAGAGTCAAGAAAGTTCACTTTAAGTGAAATATTAATTTCTTAAGTGAGAAATTTAGGAAATTTGAGTAATAAAGCCAATAATAATTATTTGAGTAATTATTATGCTTTTCCTAAGTCAAACTTGTGATAAAAAAAATGCTGATATGGGTATAAATTAAATGTCTTATGCATGCCTGGACACAAAGGTCTATGCAGAAACACCTTCCAAACTACAATTTTAACAATATGGTCATGATTGACAAAACAACTCTCAGTAATGTTCTAACCTCTTTTCAAGATTTGTAGGACAAAATCAAATTTCTCCAGCTTGAATCACAACTACAACAAGATGAAACACAACAAAAGAATCAACATTCTGAACTCATTCTTGTTTATAATTCTCTTTTTGAATTTGAGAATGATTCCTATCAATAGCCAACACATGATCAAATCAGTGACGCCACTTCAAAAGCATATTGAAATGAAGATAAAGTTTGTCATACACAAGTTCTGCTTTCACTTTCCAAGTCTATCATCAGACCTTGGGAAGAAAGCATGAACAACAAGTGCAGAACTTGTCTTGGATACAAATGGAAGCGACCTCTCACATTCCAGATTATTCCAAACCAATCTAGTTCCAGAGTGTTTGTTTGCTTCAAGAAAATTCATCATCACTTGCTCAAGTTCAAGATCAAATTCATAAATGCCAAAATTGTCATTGAGTTGACTACATGGGGGATCAATGTTCTGATCTTCATCCTTATGAGCATTGTGGAAAGCATAATCATCCTTCAAACAAATGTTCCAAACATAAGAAACCTGCAAGAGTAAAAAATCACTATGGATGGATCACTTATTGGCAATGGTCATCAACAACCAAGAAGTTATCAATCATATCGAAGAATTCATTCTCGAGTATTGACACACCTTGCAATGGAAAGATTTTCATCTTCTCACCTTGTCTCTGTTAGGGAGAAATAATATCAGTGATTCACAGTCAGGTTTCAAGTTTTGAACTCCTATCAATCGAGCAAGAACAAGTGATCAGAGTCAGATCCATATTCCATCAACATGATTTGGTTTGTGGTATTCCTTAAACCACCATTTAGTAGAAGACTTATAGGTTTTGCTAGACAGGAGTTTGTGGTCATCCTTAAACTACCATTCCAGAGCACTTCCAATTAGTAAAAGACATCAACTTCTAGCTAAATTAGGAAATGTTCCGGGAACCACTGAGCCTTAGAGCTAAGTTCCAGAGTTTGTGGTCTTCCTTAAACCACCATTTAGTAGAAGAGATCAACTTTTGCTAGCCATTTGGTTTGTGGTCATCCAAAAACCACTAGATTCATAAAGCATATTCAACCATTGACAACTATCCACTACGAGATTTCAACTTTCTACTTGGACTCATATACATTCTTTTGAATTAAGGGGAAATATTGGAAATCTAATCCATTAAAATTATGATATTTCATATTATTTACTTGAGAAAAAATATGAAAAGTCACAAGATATCTTTAAAGATGAATCGAAAGATCATAAATCATGTATTTATACGTGCATCATATTAATATTAATAAAATGCATATCACACTCATCTCCATTCATGTGTATTTTAACACCGTGCTTAATGCTGGCATAAAAGAATATCATAAGATGGGCTCCATCCTATGTGAATGAATTCAGATACGTGACTATAAAGGTGTATGGCGGTACCGAATCACAATTACAAGAATGTCCTAAAATGCATTTTTATTCTGGAAATTCGCTTTATTCCGCCGAAAGCGTTTCTTTAATGGAGGGATTGGTCTAGAATTTTTGGCCTTCAAATCGGTCTGCGTATATGGTTGGTTGAGAGCAATGCCAGAAATGGTAAGTGGTAACTACCGCTGGAGAGGGAATCTGTCCTTTCCATATGCAAGTTCATAGTCATAGGTTAATTCCAGATACACGCTGTCTCTATTGTTTGTCTGTAGTTTCTGCTATGGCAAGTGAGATTCAATGACACTAGGATTACAAAGGCCTCCCTGCTCTTCCTCTCGGCCAGGAGCGACGGAAGCAAGAAGAGCCATTCTGGGAGCGAATGGTGGAAGACTGTGTAGCTCTACACAGATTAGACCAGGTCCAAATCACACCGCAGGACAGAGCGATAGGGACACAGCCAGTAAGCAATGCGGGCAATGCGAAGTGTTTGACATAAATCGCAGATGTCTTGTTACAGTTGGAATCGAAATCAAGATGGTTTTCGATTATTTTTTGGTTTGATGCCGCGTCAACTGGACAATTGCTGTGGCATGATTTGCATCAGGTAAGGTCTGCACTTCTACATATTTGCTTTGGATGTTTATTGGATTCTTAACTGCTTCTTAGTGAACATGATGTTTCTTTTAAACAGTTATAAGACTTTGAAAGGGCTGCCGGCTCATTCAGACGGGCATCCAGCGGCGCTTGCCAAGCACGCAATCTCAGAGGGTATCGGGGGAGGAGAGAGGGTTTGAAGTGAGATCGAGCCATTTCTACTCCAAAGGTGTACAGCCATCATTCTGAATCTTCAGAATCCTCAATTTTGGGCCCTTTACAAAGCTTTCATAGGTGACTTTTTCTTAAATTTGGATTATTTTTCGCACAAGTAAATATGCATCCATTGAATATGCTTTCTTTTCATCTTTCACACTGACATATTTGAAACAAAACACTGTTTGAGTAATTTATCTTATTAATCGTTCTGATTCTCAATCATTTTCCCAGAAAACATGTTAGATTGAAATGACACTGTAAATTATGGCTCACAGGTAGCTGTAAGTGGATATCACTGTCTCTTACGTTGAGCTTTGTTTAACTTAAACCGATGCTTAGAGTATCTTGCCATGATATTTAGAAAGCATTAGATCCTTATATGGTTTACTTAGTTCAGGGCGGTCTTACACGTAACAAGATTCAAGATTAGATTTGGTTAGTTTAGCAAGGCCTTTTTGATTTGAAGGTTACTTCTCCTTGCTTGTTGAATTAAGATAAAATTCGTCCGATTTAGCTACTGTTTTGCACTGGATTCTATTGAACATTTCTGCTAAAATAGTAACCGTTTTTCTTAGCTGCTAAACTAAAGTCTAAACATACTTATTTGGACCTCGAACAACATTGGCTAAATATTTCATTTAAGGTCAAAGTCATCAAGCAAAAATCACTGTTTGACAAATTCTTTAGGTAGTTTATCATCTTTTCAAAGGAAATATACTCTGATTGGGGGAATTTTGGCACTACTGGATATTGTCAGAAAATATCATTATGCATTTTCTCTTAGGCCAAAGCAAAACAAATAACGAAAACGCACTTAAATTAGGCTATGATTGCAGTTTAAAGCTTGGCAAAATTCAATTCTTTTTTAAGTCAAACTTATTCTGATTTTATAGAATTTCTTAACAGAACGTGGTGAACGAGAGAAAATGTCAGGTGGATTGTTTATTCGATTTACCCTAATGCAGTGCTATGGAACGCTTCATAACTCTTTCAGGTTAATCGTATTAATTAGTGTACAATATTTCTTTTTGAGAGTTGGAGGCAACGACCCTGGAATGGTTTGTTGTTTTCTAGATTTGTTTTTAACTAGTTGAGTTTTAAGCTTTCTTTCCCTCTTTTGCTATGAAATTTACATATTAGGTCTCTTTTTTCCTTATTGGGTTTTTGAGTTTTAATGTTGTTGTACTGGATTTAAGGCTCTGTTTATATGGGGTTTCATCATAGCTGTATGGGAGTTTACTGATTACAACTTGGGTGTAAACAGATTACGCTGATTACCTTGACAATTTCGAGCACTCACTGATTCCGTGAATACATCCACCTCCATAGTCATTATAGAAAGTAAGGTTTCAAGCAGAAGCAAATGCCGAGAATTGGCTTGGCTCGTATGCAAGCTGAAGTAGAAGCTGCGGCTGAAACTAAATGAAACCTGGAGACGAGCATGAAGCTACATGCCTGGCATTAAAACAGGTTTTGAGTCATCTTTTCTGTTCAATCTACTCTCTCTCTTATTGTTATCATGTTTGTTTTCCTTCTAAGATTGAGGTGTCAAAAGTCCAACAAAAAAAGATACATTTTGCTTAGATGGAATAGTGAAGAGACTCAAGTTTTTTCATCTTGGGGCAAACCGATACATTTGTCTACAATTTGCCAATCAATGCGGCATCTGTACCTATTTTAGTGGTCATATCAATGTCCAACTTCTACAGGCTCAGGCTTCTTGGGGGCCTTGTGATGTTGAAAAAGACAGTGGTAAACAATGGTAAGCCAGAAAATGTGCAATTATGAATATTATGTATGAGTTGATTCGAGGTAATGTTTCTACTTGAAAAAAGTCCCAAAGGGACATGTACCAGCAGGGAAAATGGGTGGTTTCCGAAAAACAAATAAAAAAGAAGGAAAAGATTATACGTAACCTACTTTGCTTAGGATTTCTTATCACAATTCAGGATTCAATCTGTAGTGGAACAAGATCAGTGGAGAAATACCATCAAAGTTGGGCAATTGTGCTGGTATAAACACAATTGCTTTTTCAGGAAACCAGCTTGCAGGGCAAATACCCTCTTCTGTTGGATTTCTAAAGAAGCTCACGATGGTTTTTTGGAGTGAGAATTCCTTGTCCAATCTTCTGGAAAACTTTCCGGGGGCAGGAAGTGCCTTCCACTCTTGGGAAAGCTCTTCGACATATTGATGGTACAATATGTCGAGTCAATTATTCCCTTGTAAAGTCACAAATATTATTTTTTAGCCATTATATCAATTTTCTCATGGTTATCTAATTCAGGTATATGTTGGTGCTTATCTATTTTAGAACCCATCTTCATATGGTCTTGATTACTTGATCTGTATGGCAGACTGTTTTTTCATTCTGAAGAGGTCTATCTGACCCAGCTTACTGCATCACTGTATCTCTCTATAACAGAGAACTTATTTTATTGTTTCCAGAGGTAGCCAAAAGTTGATCCTAGTAAGTTATAGCTTTCAATTCAATCTCCATGTCTGTGCTTTGATAGTTTACCTATTTTTGATAGCTGCCGATGTGATTTTGTGGAAGAGGTGGATCATATCTGCTTGAATCCTTGCTGGATCTACTGTTATGTGGTCACTATTTAAGTTTTAATACAAACCATTACACCTCATTGCAAATGTGGTCTTAGTTTGGTTGCGATATTGTTTGTCTAGGCAAAAGTTGAGGGCTTTTAAGTTTTTCACTGTTTTCCCTGTACTTGTAATTTTCTTATGGTTGATCAGTAATCTATGTTCATTAATTTCTCCGATTCAACTTAACAAGTATTGGTTTCTGGCATTCTGCACATGCAGACCACCTTCACCTCTTCCTTAATTGAAATTGTTAGAAGAAATGGTAAACCATACTGCTGTTGTTGGAATTGTGACAACAAAGCAAAACCAGTGTTACGGTGACAGTTCTTGAAGCGGTGTAACGGAGCCAGTTCTTGAACCGTAATGGAGGCAGTTCTTGAACCGTTGTAACGGTGGCACCTACGTTGAAGACATTATATATTTGTGTAGCCCTAAGAGGCATGTTGTAAGTTTGTAAGCTCGCTGAACAATAATATACCAATAACTTGCCCCGTGGATGTTTCCTTGACGCAGTGTCAGGGTTTTACCACGTAAAACTTTTTTTCTTGTTTTGAATGTGCTTGCTGTTGTCTTATTTGTTCATTATTTTCTCCGGATTAATTTCATGTTCCAATTGATATAGTTCTGGGTTCCTCAACCCAACAAGTGGTATCAGAGCCGCTGGAGAGGATCGTTGTGAGACGCTAGTCCGCTAAGCCATACGCTGGTCCGTAGAGGAGAAAATTCGTTGGTCCACAGAGGAAAGCTGAATTGTACGCTGGTTTGCGGAGTAGAGCTGAATTGTATGTTGGTCTGCAGAGGAGAAAATTTGCTAGAACGCACCGTGAGGAGAAAGACTTGTCCGAGATCGCTGGAACGCTTAGAACCGAGAGGAGAAAGGACCGAGAGAAAAAAAGGAAGTTCCGAGGCCACAAGCTATAATGTTGTCCGAGAGTTTGCTGCACAAAGAAGTGGAGAGACTATCTGCGGCCCAGAGGAGAAATTGTCCGATTTGTTGGAGGTCGCAGAGGTTGGATGCAATCCTTGCTCGTTTTGGTGAAGGCTGTGGAGATTCATCTGTGCACAACTTAGTGGAGGCCGTGGAGCCTAGTCTGCCGTTTCGGTGGAGTTTCAAATGCAAATTTCGAGGTGGAGAAGTTTAATGGGAAGAATAACTTCGAGTTTTGGAAACTCAAGACACGAGATCTATTGGTGCAACAAGGTCTGCACAAGGCGTTGGCAGGCAAGACAAAGAAACCGACGGGTATGACAGACGAAGACTGGGAAGATCTGGATACAAGAGCTCTCAGCACCATTCGATTGTGTTTGGCAGATGATATTTGGTTCAATATTGTTGGAGAGGAAACAACAATAGGCTTATGGAGCAGAATGGAGAGCCTTTACATGACAAAATCCTTAACAGACCGAATCTACTTGAAGAGGCAATTGTACAGTTTACAAATGAAAGAAGGTACCAAAATTGTTGATCATTTAAGTGTTTTCAATACTCTTATGTGCCAATTAACTAGTATGGGTGTAAAAATCGAAGATGAAAATAAGGCACTCACGCTGTTGTGTTCATTGCCTGAATCTTGGGACCACTTAGTCAGTTATATTAGCTTTAGCACAATTGATACTCTTGATTGTGATTCTGTTGTGGGAGCCTTATTGTCTAAGGAGGTGTGGAGGAAATCCAATGTAGAAACCTCCACACCAGAAGCAATGGTGGCTAGGGGTCGATCCAAAGAATAAGGGGAGAATTCGAGAGGTACATCTGGCTCTAAGTCAAGAGGCAAAAAGGTAGGCCAAAATGTTGGTACTACAATAAATCAGGGCATCTCAAGAAATATTGTTGGAAGAGGCTAGGATCCAAGGATGATTCCACAAATGAAGCAAATTCGATTGAGTCAAGCTCAGGTAGATGAAGTTTTATCTATTTGTAATGTCTCACAATATTACGAGGAATGGTTATTAGATTATGTGCTTTGCATCATATGTGTCCACGTAGGAGTTGGTTTTCTTCTTACCAAGCTATTGATGGTGGTATTGTTTTTATGGGAAACAATGTTTCTTGTAAGACTGTTGGGATTGGGAACATTGAGATTAAAATGTTCGATGGTATTGTAAGGACGCTAACATAGGTAAGACGTGTACCAAAACTTAAAACGAATTTAATTTCCTTGGGAGTATTGGATTTTGGAGGTTATAAATTTACATGTCAAGGTGGAGCATTGAAGTTGTCCAAGGGCATTTTGGTGGTAATGAAGGCTACAAATATTGGAAACTTTTACAAGTTGGAAGGGAGCACTCGAATAAATGAAGCAATATTGGTATATTAGGAAGCAAATGAAGCTACTCATTTATGGCATCAACGATTGGGCCATATGAGCGAGAAAGGGCTAAAGGTACCGATAAATCGTAACTTATTTTTCCAGATTTAAAGTCTTTGAATTTGAATTTCAGCAAGCATTGTGTTTTTGGGAAGTAGCGTAGACAGAAGTTTAAACCAAGTAATCAGACAAGTAAAGGTATTCTTGATTATATCCCTTCAGATGTTTGGGGGCCATCCCCTACAGTTTCTTTTGGAGGATGATCATACTTTGTGACATTTATAGATGATTACTCTAGAAAGGTGTGGGTCTATGTTCTCAAAAGAAAAGCTGATGTGTTTGATGTATTGAAGTAGTTTAGAGCTTTCGTTGAAAAGAGAATTTGTAGGACAATCAAATGTTTAAGAACAGATAATAGAGGCTAGTTCACATCTTTGGAATTTGAAAATTATTGCAAGGAAGATGAGATCGAAAGGCATAAAACCACAGTTTACACTCTGTAGCAAAATGGCATGGCTGAACGCATAAACATGACTATTCTAGAGAGAACAACGATCATGCTTAGTAATGCCAAGTTGCAAGAAGAGTTGTGGGAAAAAGGAGTCACTATAGCTTGCTATCTGGTAAATTGGTCACCATCAATTGCAATAAACTGTAAGATTCTTGAAGAGGTATGGACAGGTCATTCGTGTGATTATTCAAATTTGAAAATTTTTGGTTGTGATACATATGCTCTTATTTCTAAAGATCAGTGTTCTAAGTTAGACCCTGTTGCCGTCCTTATACACACTTGCAAACGTGAGCTAAGTCCGGCTCACTTAGTGTGTCCTTGGAGGCACAATGCCTAGGTTCACAGCCCACGCTGTCACTTTTGTTAATGTTTATGCCATTATTATAGTTCTTTGCATTTCAATAGATAAGAGCAACATAAGAACAAGATCACTGAGAAATACACATTCACAAGAGACGCAACATTTATCCTGGGAAACCCTCTAGGGGAAGAAAACCCAGCGAAAACTTCCTTATCATAAATTGCCAATACAATGTCAAGAGATAACTCAAACCAATACAGATAGTCCTCTCCAAAAGATGCGCCACTCTTCTTCCTCTCTCCTTTGCCGGTAACAGATTAGAACTTGTCTCTCAAACTGAGCAAGTGAGTTATGTTCAAATGAGGCGCTAACCTCCTTTATTTATACAAGTTCTGGCACGTGTGAAGTGTCTCTTCATTGGCATGGCCGATTTCTTCATCTGGGTGGGTAAACCCACCTTTATTATATTTCTGGGTCTTCTTATTAACTGTTGGGGCCGACTTCTTATTCTGCCTATTATAATTGTTTGTTGACCAATCCGCAAAAGGGGATTTGGACCTATTACAATATCCGACATGATCAATCCACAATGGGGATTGATCCTATAAATAAAATAACAATAATAATAAGAATACTCTTTGCAGTTACATTATTTTAACACTCCCCCTTAACAAGAAGGGTATTCTTCAACAGCATCAGGCGAGAGAGGTCTGCATCATCAGTGGCATCAGGAGGACAGTATCGTCAATATCATCTTGGACCATTGGCTGGCAAATTTACGAGTCATCGAAAGTTTTCTTCATCGGCAACATCATCATTCTCGAAAGAATGCCATCATCATTTGCATTAATATGTATCAATAAAATGATACCTCATCACAGCACTAGGCTGGCACATCACAGTACTACACTGGCTCAATGTCACAGCACTAGGCTGGCACATCACAGTACTACACTGGCTCAATGTCACAGCTGATAAGCTGGTAGCTCAGTGTCAGTCACATCTTGCTTTATGTCTAACAACAAGGTCAGAAGCAAGGAATCATCTTGCTTTACGTCTAACAACTAGGTCAG
>ML783849.1:442254-460870 GCA_009831015.1 Picea engelmannii | reverse complement strand
ACCTCATGTGTATGGCAAGAAAAAGCATGTGCATAACTCTTCCAATAGTCCTCCAAAGTTTCTCTTTATTACTCAAGAAAATGGATCTTGGAGAGTACTTACTCCAAAACCCTAAGAGCAAGAGAATGGAAATGATGAACAATGAGAGAGAGAGAGAGTGAAAAATCAAGTAGCATAACCTTAGCTCAAGATATGGTAAAAAAGAAGTGAGGGGAGGGCTCCTTTTATACTTGGAGAGGCAAACTCACCCCTCTTGGATCAATGCCAAGTGTCTCACACCCAACAAAAGAGGAGATCCGTAGGCTAGGGCGCACCATCTAGGGTTAGATCAATAGATCTAGGGTGTAGATGAGTGTGGGAGGTGTTGGGATCACACAAAAGTGAAGTGGGAAGCCATGGGATTCGTGCCATGGAAGAGGAAAGGTCTAAATAATTTTTTTTAAAAAATTATTTGGAATTTTCCTAATGGAGGAGGGGCGTAACCTCCTTGGAGGGTGCACCACATGGGGGAAAAGCAAAGAATGAAGGTGTTGGGATGAGGGAAAAGGTGAAGGATCACCTTAGGGTGAGACGTGGGGGTTAAAGGAAGGGAAAGCACAAGAGAGGGGGCCCCACATAGGTCACAATGACCCATCTCCAAGAAAAAAAACGTCAATCCCCCTAGGGGGGCGTAATTTTTGAGTGTATTGAGGGGGTAAGGGTGTTTAAAGGGTTGAAACAAGGTTGGGAGGGTTAGGTTAGGCTTAGGGAGTCTCTCTCTAACATTATTCAACCATTTAACATCCTTTTAACTCATTATTACATTTTTACATTTTTGCCATGTTTGGACTTTAGCAATTAAAATTGCTGTTTTAGACTGACTGACACTCCGGGTGGACAAACCCATAACAAAAGTTATCCAACTGAGCTAAAACTTGGTCCATGGATGTAGGGGATGCTATTCCATTTCTTTTGAGCACAAATACCCCTATCAAAAGTCCGAGGACCTAGTTTTTACAATTAATGCTAAAAAATAATTAATTAATTAAATAATTAATCCTCCAAACTTAGGAAAATTAATTAAAAAAACTAATCTAGACTCGATGGAATTCCGCGAGACCTTCTAAGATGTCTTGCATGGTCATTTACAATGATTCCCTACAATAGTTTCTAAAAGATAAACCCACTAGAACGCCATTCACCACTTTGGAGGAATTATTGCAAGTGTGAGGGAAAAACTCAAGGGAAGTCAATAAGGCTGAAAAGCCCAATTGATAACCCGAGGATAAAAAACCCTCGGTGAAAGGAACTCTCCCAGTAAACCGATCCCAAGGTAACTGGCCTAGACATGACTCATGCAGACCTATTACATTATTAACCCACGCAGGGGTGCGGAAATTCCAATTACAAAAAGAAGTGCTGGGGCCAAACATTGCCCTGTAGAACCAAAGTCTTCGACAAAACTGCATCTGATGATGCATCTCTTCATGGCACATGGAGTTGACCACCTATGTTGGAGAGGCGGTCAACAGACCCTAGATCAAAGAAGTATGTCTTTGTTGGTTATGGTGATGGAGTTAAGGGATACAAATTGTGGGATCCTACAACCCACAAAATCATCATTAGCAGAGATGTAGTATTTGATGAATCTCCTCTCATAAAATTAGACATAGTAGAAGTTGAAATGAAACAGGAGCAAGTACCACAAAATCAACAAATTCAGTTGGAAACTTAGCCATCTACAGAAGATAAGGAGCAGGAAGAAGCTTTTGAAGAAGTAGATGAGGATGCAGAAAACATACAGGAAAATGTGGAAATGCCACAACCAACTCTGTGGAGATCTACACGGGTCAGGAATCCTCCCAAGAGGTATGAAGATTATATTTCATTTGTTGCTTTGATTTCTAATGAAGGGGAACCTTGTTGTTATCAGGAAGTGATGGATGGTATTGAAAGTGCTAAATGGAAAATAGCAATGAAAGAAGAAATGGATGCTTTAGAGAAGAATAAAACACGGGACCTGGTAGAACTCCAAAAGGATAGGAAGGTTGTCGGTTGCAAATGGGTCTACAAACTGAAAAAAGGTGCTGATGATAAAGTTAAAAGGTATGAAACAAGACTTGTGGCAAAAGGGTATTCTCAAATGAAAGGTATTGATTTCCATGAAATTTTTTCACCAGTTGTTAAGCTTGTTTCTATTCGTATTGTGTTAGCACTAGTTGCTTTACTTTATCTTGAGTTAGAGCAACTAGATGTTAAAACATCATTTTTACATGGAGATTTGGATGAGGAAATATATACGGAACAACCAGAAGGTTTTGTTCAAGATCACAAAAGAAGATTTGTTTACAAACTCAAGAAGTTATTGTATGGCTTGAAGCAGTCTTCCAGGCAATGGTACAAGAAGTTTGATTCCTTCCTGGTGAGCCAAAATTTTACAAGAAGTGAGTATGACCATTGTGTTTACTTCAAAAGTTTAGAAAATGGTATATTCATTATCTTGGTGTTATATGTTGACTATATGCTTGTTGCAAGAAAAAGCGTGGTTGAGATCAACAAGTTAAAGGCTTAGTTGGCTAGGACTTTTGATATGAAGGATCTAGGAGAAGCAAAACAAATTTTGGGCATTGAAACACATAGAGATAGGAAACATGGTAAGCTTTGGTTTTCACAATAAAAGTATGTGGAGAAGTTACTTTTGAGATTTGGTATGAATAATGTGAAACCAATAAATATCCCTTTAGCTTCCCATTTTAAGCTTTCTTCAAGTTTATGTCCTAGTAATAAAGAAGAAAAGGATTATATGTCTTGTGTACTATATGCTAGTGCAGTGGGAAGTTTAATGTATGTGATGATATGCACAAGACTTGATATTTCACATGCAATTGGTGTTGTCAGTGGATATATGGCAAATCTAGGTAAAGAGCATTGAGTAGTAGTGAAATCGGTGCTTCGGTATTTTAGAGGCACAAGTGCTTATTGTATCACTTATAATGGTTGCAGGGATTTAGTTTGTGGTTATGTTGATTCAGATTTTGCAGGTGATTTGGACAAGAGAAGATCTACTTCAGGTTATGTCTTTACTCTTGCAGGACCTATTTGTTGGATGTCAAAGCTTCAAAACACAATTGCTTTATCCATTAATGAGGTAGAATATATAGCTGTCTCACATGCATGCAAGGAGGCAATTTTGTTAAAGGGTCTATTAGGTGAGTTTGGAAAAGTACAGGACAAGGTAAAAGTGTTCTGTGATAGGCAAAGTGCTATTCATTTGGCTAACAATCCAACTTATCATAGTAAGGCTAAACATATTGCAGTTAAATACCATTTTGTAAGACAAGTTATTGATGGAGGTGGAGTAGCTCTTGAGAAAGTCCATACTCAAGAAAATTGTGCAGACATGTTTACAAAACCAGTATTGTTAGAGAAGCTGCGGTGGTGTTTGGCGTCTCTTGACTTGCAGAAAAGGTTATGAATGGGCTTAGGCAAGGTATCAGGTAAGTTGTTGTCAAAGTGGAGCTTGTTGGAATTGTGACAACAAAGCAAAACCAACGAACGGTGACAGTTCTTGAACCGGTGTAACGGAGGCAGTTCTTGAACCCCAATGGAGGCAATTCTTGAACCGTTGTAATGGTGGCATCTACGTTGAAGACATTATATATTTGTGTAGCCCTAAGAGGCACGATGTAAGTTTGTAAGCCTACTGAGCAATAATATACCGATACCTTGCCCCGTGGATGTTCCCTTGACGCAGTGTCAGGGTTTTACCATGTAAAACTTTGTGTCTTGTTTTGAATGTGCTTGCTGTTGTCTTATTTTCTCATTATTTTCTTTGGATTAATTTCGTGTTCCAATTAATATAATCTTGGGTTCCCCAACCCAACAACTACTGCATCGATTTGCCTTAGGATCATCCATGCCCTTGTAGTGTCACATGATTATTGCCCTTAGAAAAAATTTCACCTTTTTGTGAATGTAAAGCACTAGGAAAATTTGTGAGAATATGGAGATATTTGTGGCTTGAATTATGCATGGATTATGCAAATTACTTCGGTGTTACTTGTAGGTGGTTGTTGAAGTTTTACTTATACAGCTAGTAGTTACGATTCTTCTTTATTATTACAATCATTTAGCACATTAGCTGCATAAATAAGATCACTGAAAGAGAAGCCATCGCAGAAACAATAGAGACACACAGATTATCCTGGGAAACCCTCATGGGGGACAAAACCCAACAAAACTTCCTCAATATAGATAGACCAAAGACTGAACAAAAGATCCTCCTCTACTCCTTCACTAGGAAGAGTAGCGCACCACTTAACCAAGAAATACCAAGACACAGACCAAGAAACCCTCCTTGACGTCACACTTAGCTGCAGTAGTAGTTCCTCCAAGACTTGCACACTTCTTCATAGCTGCAGAGCTAGTGTGGTGAGTGTGTCCAAATGAGGCACTGGCCTCTCTTATAAATAATGGTCTAGCCAACCTATAATTAGGTATGGGCCGACCTGTCACTTTACCCTCTTAATTTACATTTAACTGTCAAGGCACAAAAGGGTCGACTTTTCCAAAGGCACAATAGGGCCTAATTAATAAATATAATATAATAATATTATTCAATTCTCTCTCAGGTAGAATATTCTTTGAATTTACAATATTTCAACAGTCCAACTTAACAAGAAGGGTATTCTACCGACAACATTAATAACAACTGATTGGACTCAATACATGATCAAGAGGAGGGGACATCGTCATCAGCATCAGGAATACTATTGGTCATATCTATAGGTCATCAAAAGTTTTTCTCATCATCAACATCAGTAGAAACTGAACATCATCATCATCTGCAGCGTGGAGTTGGAGTAACATCATCATCATCAACAACACGAAGCTGGAACATCAACATCAATAGCACGAAGCTGGAACATCAACATCAACATCATGAAGCTGGAACATCAACATCAATATGTGGCAACATATTGAGGCAGGTGCATCTACAATAACATCTGTGGTACTCTGACAAACCGTCCTTACCAGACTTTCGGGATATGCCCAGGAATCATAAAATTCCCTAGGATATAAAATCCTAACAAGCTACCTCGTGGTACTCTGACAGATCGTCCTTACCGGACCTTCGGGATTTGCCCAAGAATCATAAGATTCCCTAGGATATAAAATCCTAACTAAGCTACCACTACTGACCACAGCTGGCATATACATGCACATGTACTTTGACAGACCGTCCTTACTGGACCTTCGGGATCTGCCCAGGGATGATCAGTCTCCTAGGATGTAAAATCCTAACTGAGCTACCCGCCGTTGGTTAGGATACCATAGTATCATCAACATCACTCCCCCTTTTGAGGGAGGTCCTTTCGGACTACACCAAGCTTGTCTCGGAAGTACTCAAACTTCACACGAGATAGAGGCTTAGTCAACACATCTGAAACCTGCTCATCTGTGCCAACATATTGGAGCTTCACAACTCCCTTCTGTACCATGTCACGAATGTAGTGGTACCAGATCTCAATATGCTTTGTTTTATCGTGGAACACTGGGTTCTTTGTCATCTTTATGCAATTTTGGTTATCACAAAAGAACACGGTAGCATCCATCTCTAGGTCAAATAGACCTGTAAACAACTTTCAAAGCCATATGGCTTCACAACTGGCGGAGCATGCTGCAATGTACTCCGCTTCTGTCGTACTGAGAGCAATATTGGATTGCTTCTTGCTTTGCCACGAAGTCATTGCTGACCCCAAACTGAAACAACATCCTAAAGTGCTTGTTCCTCTGAATGTGTTGGATCTGAGATCCCTCTGGATCTCTGACCGTTGTTTAGACAAAAGATCCTTTCTCTTGCAAATACCCTTTAAAAATAATGATACAGTTTAAACATATGTAAGTACATACCTCTGACAGTATCGGCAGATAGTGGCACCATTCGGCAGCAGTGTTAATAAATAACAAACTTTTAAAACTTCAAAGTTGCTGCAACTTGTAATTTAAAGGTAGCTGGAGATTTTCTAGGGTAAGGCGCACTAGGACAATAAAAATTAGTCCCAACACTTCACAAAAACTTTCACTGTAGCTGGTATTGCAACTGGCATGAAGGAACTGGCACTGCAACTGCAACTGATACTGCAATTGCAACTTAGGGTTTTATGAGGAAACCCTAATTTCTCAAACTTCAAATTTCAGAATTCTGATCCAGGGACTAGATGCGCCCTCCTAGGGCGAGTTCCTAGGTGTGGTTACTTTCTCCAACGTCCTCCTCAAACAATGAAAACATCACACTTAGGGTTTATGCAAAAACCCTAATTTTGCAGCAGTTGCAATACTGAAAACTGGATTTTGGAGAGGGTGCACTGAGGCTAGTCACTTCTTATAAACTGTGAGTTGGTCTCTTTCAGGCCTGCTCTGATACCATGTTAAAGTTTTACTTATACAACTAGCAGTTCGGTTCTTCTTTATATTTACAATCATTTAGCACATTAGTTGCATAAATAAGATCACTGAAAGAGAAGCAATCATAGAAACAATAGAGACACAAATTATCCTAGGAAACCCTCATGGGGGAGAAAACCCATCAAAATTTCCTCAATATAGATTGACCAAAGACCGAACAAAAGATCCTCCTCTACTCCTTCACTAGGAAGAGTAGCGCACCACTTAACCAAGAAATACCAAGACATAGACCAAGAAACTCTCCTTGACGTCACACTTAGCTGCAGTAGTAGTTCCTCCAAGACTTGCGCACTTCTTCATAGTTGCAGAGCTAGTGTGGTGAGTGTGTCCAAATGAGGCACTGGCCTCTCTTATAAATAGTGGTCTGGCCAGCCTATAATTAGGTCTGGGCCGACATGTCACTTTACCCTCTTAATTCACATTTAACTGTCAAGTCACAAAAGGGCCAACTTTTCCAAAGGCACAATAGGGCCTAATTAATAAATATAATATAATAATATTATTCAACTCTCTCTCAGGTAGAATATTCTTTGAAGTTACAATATTTCAACACTCCCCCTTAACAAGAAGGGTTTTCTACTGACAACATTAATAACAACTGACTAGACTCTATACATCATCAAGAGGAGGGGACATCGTCATCGTCACTCCCCCTATATAATAATAAATATTTATTATTATATAATAAATATAATAAATATTATATTTATTATAATAAATATAATATAATAATATCATTCAACTCTATCTCAGGTAGAATATTCTTCGAAGTTACAATATTTCAACACTCCCCCTTAACAAGAAGGGTTTTCTACGGACAACATTAATAACAACTGACTGGACTCAATACATCATCAAGAGGAGGGGACATCGTCATCATCATCAGGAATACTGTCGGTCATATCTATAGGTCATCGGAAGTTTTTCTCATCATCAACATCAGTAGAAACTGAACATCATCATCATCTAAAACACGAAGCTGGAGTAACATCATCATCATCAACATGAAGATGGAACATCAACATCAACAACACGAAGCTGGAATATCAACATCATCAACAAAATGACGCTGGAACATCAACATCAACATCATGAAGCTGGAACATCAACATCAATATGTGACAACATAATGAGGCAGGTGCATCAACAATAACATCTGTGGTACTCTGACAGACAGTCCTTACCGGACCTTCGGGATCTGCCTAGGAATCATAAGATTCCCTAGGATATAAAATCCTAACAAGCTACCACATGGTACTCTGACAGAGCGTCCTTACCGGACCTTTGGGATCTGCCCAGGAATCATAAGATTCCCTAGGATATAAAATCCTAACTTTGCTACCACCACTGACCATAGCTGGCATATACATGCACAGGTACTCTGACAGACTGTCCTTACCGGACCTTCGAGATCTGCCTAGGGATGATCAGTCCCCTAGGATATAAAATCCTAACTGAGCTACCCGTTGTTGGTCAGGACACCATAGTATCATCAACATCACTCCCCCTTTCGAGGGAGGTCCTTTCGGACTACACCAAGCTTGTCTCGGAAGTACTCAAACTTCACACGAGATAGAGGCTTAGTCAACACATCTGCAGCCTGCTCATCTCTGCCAACATATTGGAGCTTCACAACTCCCTTCTATACCATGTCACGAATGTAGTGGTACCGGATCTCAATGTGCTTCGTTTTATCGTGGAACACTGGGTTCTCCGTCATCTTTATGCAATTATGGTTATCACAAAAGATCACGGTAGCATCCATCTCTAGGTCAAATAGACCTGTCAACAACTTTCAAAACCATATGGCTTCACAACTGGCGGAGCATGCTGCAATGTACTCCGCTTCTGTGGAAGTGAGAGCAATACTGGATTGCTTCCTGCTTTGTCACGAAGTCATGGCTGACCCCAAAATGAAACAACATCTTGAAGTGCTTGTTCCTCTGAATGAGCTGGATCTGAGATCCCTTTAGATCTTTGACAGTTGTTTAGACAAAATATCATTTCTCCTGCAAATACCCTTTAAAAATAATGATACAGTTTGAACATATGTAAGTACATACCTCTGCCAGTATCGGCAGGTAGTGGCACCATCCGACAACAACGACAATAAATAACAAACTTTTAAAACTTCAAAGGTGCTGCAACTTGTAATTTAAAGGTAGCTGGAGATTTGCTAGGGTAAGGCGCACTAGGACACTAAAAATCAGTCCCAACACTTCACAAAAACTTTCACTGCAACTGTTACTGCAACTAGTGTTGGCACTGCAACTGGCATGACGGAATTGGCACTGCAACTGCAACTTAGGGTTTTATGAGGAAACCCTAATTTCTCAAACTTCAAATTTCAGAATTTTGATCTAGGGACTAGATGCGCCCTCCTAGGGCGAGTTCCTAAGTGTGGTTACTTTCTCCAACGTCCTCCTCAAACAATGAAAATGTAACACTTAGGGTTTATGCAGAAACCTTAATTTTGCAGCAACTGCAATACTGAAAACTGGATTTTGGAGAGGGTGCACTGAGGCTAGTCACTTCTTATAAACTGTGAGTTGGTCTCTTTTAGGCCTGCTCTGATACCATGTTAAAGTTTTACTTATACAGCTAGCAGTTACGGTTCTTCTTTATTATTAATAATAATAATAATCTATTTTTAAGGTCACGGCTGCGAACTTCTTCATAGCTGCTGAGCGAGTGTGGTGAGTGTGTCCAAATGAGGCACTGGCCTCTCGTATAAATAGTGGTCTTGCTAGCCTATTATTAGGTCTGGGCCGACCTGTCACTTTACCCTCTTAATTTACATTCAACTGTCAAGGCACAATAGGGCCGACTTTTTCAAAGGCACAATAGGGCCTAATTAATAAATATAATATAATAATATTATTCAACTCTCTCTCAGGTAGAATATTCTTCGAAGTTACAATATTTCAACACTCCCCCTTAACAAGAAGGGTATTCCACTGACAACATTAATAACAACTGACTGGACTCAATACATCATCAAGAGGAGGGGACATCGTCATCAGCATCGGGAATACTGTCGGTCATATCTATAGGTCATTGGAAGTTTTTCTCATCATCAACATCAGTAGAAACTGAACATCATCATCATCTGCAGCGTGGAGCTGGAGTAACATCATCATCATCAACAACATGAAGCTGAAACATCAACATCAACAGCACGAAGCTGGAACATCAAATTCAACAGCACGAAGCTGGAATATCAACATCATCAACAGCATGAAGCTTGAACATCAACATCAACAGCATGAAGCTGGAACATCAACATCAATATGTGGCAACAGAATGAGGCAGGTGCATCAACAATAACATCTGTGGTACTCTGATTGAAATCTAAGCCTAAAACTTTAGAACTCAGTGTCTCATATTGCCAATTGCTTTATAATACGTTTATTCAGGCTCCCGTTCCTGTAAAGCATGCACCAGTTATAATAATGTTTATTACAAGAATTAGTGAAAAGAATAAAATATATCACTTGCCATTAATTTCAAAGGATTGAACTTAGAGGAATATTCCAGAAATACATCCATCTTCATCTTTAAACCTAGGGAATAGCTTTATGTAGACCACCTTTGAATGGGCAAATTGTTTGAATAAAGTAAAGTTTAAGCGCCCAACAAATGAAGAAATTGTCGGTAGATAGCAAATCGCTCAGTCATTACAAACTGTCCAGCAAGTGCAAATTCTCTGTTTGGAGTTGCAATGCAAGTAATCCAGTTCTTGAGGTAATTGTTTTGGTTAGCTTTTTAAAAAACGGACTAAGCTGCTTATGTTCTATTTTAGAGCTGTGTAACGATTGTTCAATTTCTCTAGTTTCATTTATTTCCTTTTATATTTTGCAGGGAAAGTGAAAAGAATTTGGTAGGGTTTTATCAATCCTGTGCTCTAGTTTCATTCATTTCCTTTTATGTTCTGCAGGGAAAGTGAAAAGAATTTGGTAGGGTTTCATTTTTCCAAAACCCTTGGTTTTTTTCCAGTCAGCAATCCAATGATTGCATTCTTGTCTGTTGAAGGGAAGGAGAGAAAATAGGATGAAATGGCAAGTGTGAAAAGAATTTTCCAAAGCCTCGAAAGCTTTTGCAATGTCATAAAAACTTTCTCCTGAAGTCCACTACCCTCCCTGCAGAGCGGCGTCTTATCTTTTCAGCGAGTCCTAAAACATTTGATTTGGTCAGCTTGCAAGGGATAAAAATATCATCCCACCAAAGCATGGAGGACTTTAAGAAGTATGAGCCTGTGCCTCTTGAGTTTCCGAGCAAAAAATATGATATTTTCCTAAGCTTCCGCGGGCCAGATGTGAGGCAGACTTTCGTTGATCAACTTGCCGAATCTCTTCGAACAGCAGGTGTCTATTTTTTCAAGGACGATGAGAAGTTGGAGGAGGGCCAGAGGATTGATTCTAGCTTGATACAGGCCATCGAAGACTCCAAAATTCACATCCCAATCTTCTCTAAAACATATGCGCAATCGGTGTGGTGTTTGGATGAAATTACATACATGTGCCAATCCAAAAGATTAATTGTCACAGAGACTGGTAATGCCGAGGGAAGGGGAACGGTTCAATACCCTAATGCAGGAGTAATAATTCCATTATTTTATGATGTAGAACCATCACATGTTCGGTATCCGGACAAGGGAGAAAGCTCATATAAAAAAGCTTTCGAAAAACACATTCATAGTAAGAATGCAGACAATAAAGACAGATACGACCAGAAAACAATTGCAGCCTGGAAGGATGCTCTACATCAAGTATCAAAACTTTCTGGCTGGACTTTGCAAGCTATGGCCGGGTAAGAATAAGCTGTAGTAGCTTTATAATCTTTGTCTTCTGCGTGTGGCATTGCGCATAATGAATCTTTCAAATGCCAGTCTAAAAATACTTCAGTGAAAACCAATGCAGGTTTGAAGGAAAACTAGTGAAGCGTGTGGTAATGGATGTTCTCAAGACATTGGACTATGGACAACTGGATGTTGCCGAACACCCTGTTGGTCTCGAGAGGCGTATGAATGATGTAATAAATTTACTTGACATAGGCTTGGATAAGGATGATAGGGTAATCGTCCTGGGCATCTGGGGCATGGGCGGTCTTGGGAAGACCACACTCGCGAAGGCTGTTTTCAACAACATTTGTCATCGATTTGAAGCTTCTTGCTTTTTGGCTGATGTTCGGATCAACAATATAAGTGACTTGCAGGAGCAAATTCTCACAGAACTTTCAGGAGAAAATTTCCCCGTGAGAAATGTGCATCGTGGAAAGGCTAGGATGAAGGCTCGCTTGGGAAACATCCGGGTTCTTGTTGTTTTGGATGACATTAGCCATAAAAATCAACTGGACGCACTCAATAGCGAAGGTTGCTTCGGGCCAGGAAGCAGAGTCATTGTGACCACCCGGGATCAGCACATATTAAAGCTCAGTCAAGCCAAAATTTACGAGATGAAGGAGTTTGAGAATGATGAAGCTCTTCAATTGTTTAGTTGGCATGCATTTATTCGGCCATGCCCAGATCAAGATTATAAAGACCTGTCCTTACGGATAGTAGAAGCCTGCCGAGGGCTTCCTCTTTCTCTGGAAGCTGTGGGAGCTTCTTTATATGGCAAAACAGATCGAATTTTGTGGAATGAAGCTTTGAAGAAGTTACAGAGTGTGAAATACGACGACATTTGAAAAGGTCTGGAAATCAGCTATGAAGCCCTTGAAGATGATGAAAAAGATATTTTCCTAGATATTGCTTGTTTATTTTTAAAGCAGGGGAACCCTTGGTTTCTGGAAACTGCAGGAGTCAATGGGATTTGCTTTTGGAAATTTTTATATTCTGCCCCGAATGACGCCTTAGGGAATTTGACTCTTAAATCCATTGTGATGGTAAAGCATGTAATGCCAAGATATGGAGTGGACGATCGCCAAATTTCAAACAAGGGATACTTTTATTTTGCTATGCATGATCTTATAATAGATATGGGAAGAGCCATTGTAGCGAATGAATCTCGAGAGCTCGGAGAACGTAGTTGATTATGGAACTCCGAGGATGCCCTTGAAGTATTAGAAGGCGGTTCTGTATGAAATCCTTTTTGTTTCATGTTTTTGAATTCATATTTAGTGGTTTGTGTGACAGTTTATGAAAATGAAACTATTACGAGTTTAGTTTCATCTTTTATTTGAGTACAAAAAGAGAATTATAAAAATGAAATAAATTTATCTGTTTTTAAAAGATAGTAAGTTAACATGGATTTACACTTATATATATATATATATATATATATATATATATATATGAAAAAATAACCATTTTTATTCAATTAGAAAAAAAATTACACTTCTAATATGTTGCTGCACTTACAATTCATCAAAGAGACATTCCTAAACCTCCTTTTAGGTACATACCCCCAAAATAGTATATCATTTTCTTCTATTGATATATGTAGCCTTAACAAAACTGGTACAAAATACAATCCATAATTGCCTTATAGTTAGACCTGTATACTTCAAATAAAGAAACATGTATCCATGACAGCTAATAAAAACTTTTATAGGAGCGTACTAGAGAGCATAATTTTGTCCTCTAACAGACGAAGAAAATCTCCAACATTTTTCAAATACTTTTGGGACTGCTTCGGGATTAAATGGCTTCAGAGACTGAAACAATTCCTTATCCGAGTTTTTCAAAATTGAGAGCCCCTAAACCCTAAACTTGTTGACCTTTCATTGAGAGCCGATCTGCCTCTATATCCTGTTCCCTGAACACATGATTGAAATATATTACCTTAAAGTTATTTGCTATGGCCTTTATCTGATCTCCCAGATTTTTTAAATAGATATTTAAGAGCTGCACAATGCCATTTATCCACTACATCACTAGATTTGGAGTCTATATATTCCTAACGTTATTCTCCAATGCAACTTTTAATAATCTTAAAGCCAATAGTTCTGCAAGGTTATCAGAACCTGAACACAAACCTGCTTTCATCTTAATTGTGTGGACTTCAGAGATAAAGAGGATGCATCCAGCAATGCTATTATGTTGAGGTCCTGGACTTGATCCATTGAAAAAACCCAGGCCTGCTATTTATTTATAACCAGTTCCGTCAATTGCCTTACTGTTTTCTAGGGTACTGGAATTCGATAAGCAGAAGGCATAGCTCTAATTTGATGTGCAACTTGGAAGGAGGGAATCCCTTTATCTTCAAAGAGAATTGAGTTTCTTGCTAACTGAATGCCTCAAATTGTCAAGAAAGGCACTGCCGACCATTCCTTTAATTCCTTCTTGCCCCACGAAGAACGTAAACATTCTTCAACAGTATCACCCACCCAATCATTCTTCACACCTGTTACCTTTTCAACCCCTGCTCTCAATTGTTTAACATATGAGCATTGTATGAGCAGATGAACCACAGTTTCATCATCTTCTCTACACACAATACAAATTCCTTTAACATATGAGCATTGTATGAGCAGATGAACCACAGTTTCATCATCTTCTCTACACACAATACAAATTCCAGGCCCTTGTCTAGCTCTTCTTTGCATGATTTCCCACTTTAGTACTTATTCATTATGGTTAATCACATAAATAATTTTGTTTTGTTTGGTGATTTTACCTTCCATAATTTTGTCCACCACCAGGCTTAGTTTTCTAGCTCCAAAGAGAAGTTGGCTTGATATCTTACTTTGACTAAATAATATCCCAAAGTTTAGTTTGGTTTTTGGACCAAATAATTGAGTTTTCCTCATCACTAATTCTCATGACTTCCTTGTAGGTTGTCGACATAAGCATTACATATAGCTGCATCTTCACCATCTATCCCTAGCCTTTCTACCTTCATCCACCCTTGTGCCTTATATCAGTATTTGCTTAATCCACCATTTGAGTGATGGTGAAAATAGCTTTGAACTAAACCAACTCTCTTAGTCTATCAGGTAACCTATGTTCATTCCTGCATCCAACCCAAGGGTCCACCCCAACTCTCACTTGGTCCCTAGTCCTAACCATCCATACCAACCAACTTCCTATCAAAGAAAACATTGTACTAATGCCTTCCAATGAGTGGGAAAATCTTTTTATGGATTTCCTATCCAGTTTATTATTGTCCTTGGATTTATGTACTTTTGAATTATAGTGTCTTTTCATAATCTTTCTTGAGAGATAACTCTCCATAAACTTTTGGCCACCAAGGATTTCCTAAAATAGTAAATGTTCTTCAAACCCAGCCCTCCTTCCTCTTTTGGCTTGGTTATAGTCTTCCACTTGACTAGTGGGATCTCCTTTGTTTGTTTTTTCCTTGTCCACAGAAATATGAAGACCTTCTTCCAAATTTTCTCTAGAATCCTTTTTGGAATGTAAGCTAAAGTATGCCAAAACACTGGAATTGCCTCAAGCACCGACTTAACTAAATTCAACCTACCTCCACTTGATGACCATCTATTACACCAATTATTTATTCTTTCCTCAATTTTTGGAATCAACCATTCGCAGTCCTTACTTCCATAACCATTGGGCTTAAGTGGGAATCTTAGATATTTAAAACCTTCATTGAAGTCAATAATTCTATATGGAAAAATCTGAAGGACCCATCTCTCTAACTTTGTGTTCATTTGGAAAAACAAATATATGACTCTGTAACATTTACTTCCATACATGTGGCTACGCTGTTCAGATCCGTTATTTCTTTGAACTTTTTTACCTCCCCCAAAGATCCGTTGAGCACACACTTATACTTAAGAGGTGGGGGGTGAATTAGTATAAGACAATCTTTTACTTTTTCAAACATTTATCAACCATAATAAAACAATCACATATGAGATCTATTAACTGCATAACATGTAACATAAGATTTGCGTGGAAATCTTTTCAGGAGAAAATCACAATACTTCTCTTTATAATTTTTTGTGGCCACCAACCTACTATTACAAATATTTGTAGGCACCAACCTATTGGAGACACCAATTCCCATTGGTACAAATCTTGGTAGGCACTAATCTACTTTTACAGATCTTTGTAGACACCAATCTACTGGAGACACCAATCCCCACCGCTAAACACCAACTTAACAAGAGACTCCAATCTCTTACAGATCTTCATAGACACCAATCTACCGAAGACACCAATTCTCACCACTAATCACCAACTTAGCAAGAGGCACCAATTTCTTACAGATCTTTGTAGACACTAATCTATTGGAAACAACAATCCCTACTGCTAAGCACCAATTTAGCAAGAGACACCAATCTTTGAGCTGCACCAACTTTCACCGAGTCTGCTTGCTATTTCTGTGTTCAACAGGTCTGCTCGCTGCTTTTGCCTTTACTAGGTCTAACCAAAATTTGAATTTCCAAATGACAATTTTCCCAAAGCTTCTTGTTTTGGGTCTCTTCCCAAGAACGAACTTATACAACATGCCACATATCCCATTTTGCAAATCTAATTTTAAAATTTTTACCTGAGGTATTTCTGTATGTCTCATCCGTTCTCTGAAATTTTCATAGTCTGAAGAGTCCCAGAAAAGAAGTTATAGTGAAAATGCCAAACTGACCTGTTTGAAACTGATCTCAACACCATTCAAAAACCCTAACTTCCACATAGCATATCTCAGAAAGTACATCGAACCAACATCTGAAATTTTTATCTGAGGTATTTATGTATGTCTCATCTGTTCTGTAAAAAAATCATAGTTTGAAGAGTCCTAGAAAAGAAGTTATAGTGAAAGTGCCAAATTGATATGTTTGAAACTGATTTCAGGAGCACTCAAGAACCCTAACTGACACAAAACATATCTCATAAATTATAGCGAACCAACATCTGAAATTTTTACTTGAGGTACTTCTGTATGTCTCCTATGTTCTGTAAAAAATTAACAGTCTGAAGAGTCCCAGAAAAGAAGTTATAGTGAAAATGCTAAGCTGACCTGTTTGAAACTGATTTAGCATTCAAGAACCCTAACTTCCACAGGGCATATCTCCGAAAATATAGGAAACCAATGTTTGAATTTTTTACCACATGTACACCAATTTCTCTCCTCCATCTCTGCAAAATTTTGAGTTCCAAAACATCCCAGAAAATAAGTTATAGCGAAAGTGCCAGCTGATTCGTTTGAAACTGATTTCAGGAACCCTAACTTCCACATGACATATCTCCGAAAGTATAGCAAACCAACATCTGAAATTTTTACCATATGTACACCAAGATCTCTTCTCTGTTTCTTCAAAATTTCAAGGTTTAAAATGTCCTAGAACATAAGTTATCGCGAAAATGCCAAGGTGACCTGACATTGATTTCACAACTCTTCCGTTTTGGAATGATATTCAATCTTTGCTCATCCATTTTTCACACTAACTTTTTCTCAGTACTTTATCTTTTTATATTTTTTCAGAACCCTTCATGAAGGGACATGTCCATTAATTAAATAATTAATTTCCAATACCATGGACAAATACCCCAAACCCATGGGTTTGAAACTACCATTTCATTTTTTACTTTTTCACATGCACCCCTTTTTAATATACTCGTAAACTTATATATATATATATATATATATATATATATATATATATATATATATATCTTGGAAATGTTATGTGTATTGTAATGCCGTAAATCCTTTGACATCAATGATAATAATTCCAACAAGATCCTTTAATGAATAATATGACATCATCAATGAATAACTAGTGAGATTAAGTCTGTCCCAATTTTGACCTCAGAGGTTGCCCCTAATCTTTTGGCTTCTAGAATTGATTTGCTTAAACCTTCATATATTATGAGAAACAACAATGGTGAAAGTGGACATCTTTGCCTCAACCCCTTGATGGGTTGAAAAACCTTGAAGTTCACCCATTTATTAACGCAATAAAGGATACCGATGTTTAACAACCCATTATCCATTTTACCATAGGAAAACAAAAATTAATATGTAAAAGTATCAATATAACAATGGGACCTATCATAGGCCTTATGCAAGTCTAAGTTTGTAACAATCGCTAGAGGATTCTTTAGTTTCATTGTATGTAAACCTTTTTGAGCTACTCGTTTTGCACCATAAATTGGTCAACCTTTTAGAAATCCAAATTGTTCTTTTTAGATTCCCTTTGAAAAGACTCATTTGAGTCTGGCAGTGAAGATTTTAGCCAAGAATTTTTGTAAATATAGTGGCATAATGAAATTGGCTCAGACTCTTCAAAAATTTTAGGATTATCCTTTTTAGGTATTAATGCCAAAAAAGTGGCATTGAATACTCCAGGAACTTTCCCTATGCTCTTGACCTCCTCAATCACTCTTAGAAGATTATCTTCCAATAGCTCGTAGAATCCTAAGTAGAATTCCATTGACTAGCTATCTAGTCCAAGACTTTTATCTCGTTTAAAGGATGTCAAAAACAATGTTTATCTCTTCCTAGGAAACCTCCTCTATAAGCCTATGGTTCCCTTCCTCTATTACAAATTTCGGGAAATATGATGAGATCTTCCAATGTTTGCTTTGTTAGGAATTTTTGTGTATAATGATTGAAAGTAAGAAACTCCCATGGCTACGATCTCTAATTATTTTTTTTGCTTTGCTACCATTTGTTTTCTTCTTATCCCATATTGTATTATTATTTTCCCGTGATTCGCAAAATTAAGAAAAAAAGTTGTGTTTTATCACATTTTTCTAGCCATATGGCCCTACTTTTAATCCTCCAGTTTGCCTCTCTTCTATCTAATAACTTTTGCATTGCAAATACCAAAGATTTTACTCTATCCATTTCTGTTGTAAATATTTCCACTGTTTTCCATTTGAACATAGAGGCTAAATTGAATTCCACTTCTTTTAATTCCTTATCAGTATCTTTAATTATTTTTTAGGCCCATGTTGCTACAATGTTTTTCACTTTTTTTAAAGCTTTTGAGAATTTGAAACTTGCACTTTCCCTTAATGAGGGTGTTAGGAACCAAATATCAATATAGCATAGAAAAACCTCATAAAAAGTACTCAATGCCTTGAAAAATAGATAATTTCAGATAATAAGCCTCTTCGAGGGGCAACCTCCTTTTACCCCACTTAAATGTTCAAGTACAAGATGATTCAAAATGAAAATGTCTTATTGGTATATATAGGAGACTAGGAGGTATAATTACAACTAATGGCCTAAAGCCGACATAAATAAAATAACATTACTAA
>ML783849.1:412964-423153 GCA_009831015.1 Picea engelmannii | reverse complement strand
TATATATATATATATATATATATAAGGTGCGATTTTTCCAACGTTAAAGCACCAGATCCCATCAGAACTCTGCAGTTAAGCGCACTTGAGCTAGAGTAGTATTGGGATGGGTGACCTCCCGTGAAGTTGTAGTGTTGCACCATATAAGGTTCTGGAGTATGACTTTAAAAACTGCTTCTGATTAGCTAAGAGCTTGACTGGCAAAGTGCTTAGTAAGTAGTACTGATTCCAAACTACTCCCAGTTACTGACCACCAACCGAACTTTACAGGTGGTTAGGTTATCGGTTCTTATATGTATATTGATATTCTTTTAGTGGACGAACCAAGGATGGAGAGGTGGACTAGTCTGTCTCCGAGGCTAGTAGCAGAGTCAGAGTTCCGTTTCACTGGCGATTTCTTTGCTTGGTTGAGACGACAGTATCTCTGGATAGAGGACTTCCCGTATGCTGAGGTGGATTTCCACGGGAGTATGGATTTGATTTTACCCGCGGGGGAAGATTGGGATGCTTCAGGTAAGAGACTGAGCAACACCTTGTCTAGTTTTGTTTTTTAAGTTTTTAATGTATATATATATTTTTTTGGGTATGTAGAAGAGTTTTTAACAGATGTATTGTTTTCAACATGCAAACAAGGGAGCAGTGCACCCGGCCGATATACCGATACCAGGACATCGCGGGGGCGTTCTGGTTGCAGCAGATCCGACAGTACCAGTGATAGGTTTCCGGGAGGTTGAAAGAAACCTCCAAGGCCTCACGATGGGCATTCCTCCTCTACGGAAGGGAGACGTGCCTTTACATCTGCAGAGGCACACTGTGGGAGTACCAGAGAATATCAATTCTCTACTGAGGCGCGTAGTGCGTGCGGTGATATGTTACTCGTAGCACAATGTAGTGCAGGGAGATTAGAGTCTCTTTGGTGATCGTATTTTTGTATGCCTTGTCAGACGACGTTGTATGGGTGTAAAGACCCAACATTTTTCTCTTCTATATACTTTTTGATGTAATCAAAACATTTCAGTCACGCCATATATATATATATATATATATATATATATATACAGTCTCAAGTTTTTACAGTGCCAAATGATTTGTACATGATGATGTTTGTGATGTGTTTTTAATTTACATGTGATGTACAATTTTGCTTTCCTTAAATCTTATATGTGGGCGAGATACTGATCCATGATGTAATTAGCTAACGAATCCGAAACACTATTGAGTTCTCTTGGAATGTGTCTATATTCAATGTAATCGAACATTCGTTCAAGACGACGAACTTGTAGGTGGAGACGTAGCAGGATAGGATTACGGATAGTGTAGATACGGTTGAGTTGATAGACCACGAGTTGAGAGTCTAAGTAAACAATGATACGAGAGATACCTAGGGAGGAGGCTTGGGTCAACAGTCCAATGACAGCGTGATATTCTGCCATATTGTTGGTTGCTGGTCCTAAGCAGATACCTCCTGAAATCACCACCTCGTCGAGTTGGTAAATAACCCATGCTGCCGAAGCAATGTTCCGGGTATGTCGACTAGCGCCATCCGCGAACCCTAAAAAGATAGGAAAGGAATACGTCATCTGCGCATGAAAACACAAGCACAGTCATGAGTGGCAAAGGTAAAGACTCGAGCACGCGAAAGAAATAGACACACCAAACTAAAATACAATAATGTACAAAGTACAGATGCTAGGTGATCTAGGCATAGTACTTTTTAAGGTAAAGCCCGTTCCAGGGCTCTCCTAGGGAAATTCCATCATGATCTACTAATTCGTAGGCGCTTCTATGTAGAACACGCTTCACGATGTAAGGGCCGTGCCACAAAGGTTCTAACTTATCTGTCCCTAATTTGTCATGAGCTTGGTCATAGACGAGGACTAAGTCTCCTTCTGCAAAAGTCCGAGGATGGACGAATTTGTCGTATTGACTCTTGATTTGTTTCTGATGTGCCTCATTAATGAGAGCAGCATCACGACGTGTTTTGTCCAGCTTGGATAGATACAAGAAACATTCTTCTTCGACAGAAGTATGGGGTAGGAGTTCTACTTTAAGTTTTAGTGATGGAATCTCACACTCGATTGGTAGAATGGCTTCGATGCCATACACCAACTGGAAATGAGTAAATCCAGTTGCGGTTTTCACAGAAGTGCGATAAGCCCAGAGAGCGGAAAAGAGTTGTAGATACCACGATGTCTTGTTTGCCCCTACCATGCGTTGAATCATGGTTTTTAGGACTTTATTGATGGCCTCAAATTTTCCGTTGGCCTAAGGATAGTAAGGGGATGAGTTTTCATGGCGAAAACCCAATTTGACATGCAGTTCGCTCATCATCTGGTTCTTGAAGTGTGCACCGTGGTCAGTGACAATGGCGCGTGGTACACCAAAACGAGTTATGATATGGTTGAAAAGAAACAGAGCTGTGGTACGACCATCGTTCAGGAAGGTAGGCATAGCCTCAGCCCATTTGGTAAAGTAGTCGACGACGACGATTATATAATCGTGCCCCCCGGCTGAGGTAGGCTTACACTGCATGAAATCGATACCCCACTTGGCGAAGGGGCCGATGGCGATAATGGGGCGCAACGTAGTAGGGTGGGTGCGTGCCTTCTTGTTAAAGAGTTGGCAGGGTGGGCATTTTTTGACGGCCTCGATACAATCTTTGAAAATCGAGGGCCAAAAGTAGCACGTAAGATTTTTTGGGCTGTGGCCATCCCAGAAAGGTGACCGCCACAGGCGCCAAGGTGACAATCGTTAAGAATGCGTTCAACCTCCTCATGAATCAGACATCGTCGAAGGATAGTGTCTATACCACGGCGATACAAGGTGTCACCGACGATAAGATAACGACGAGAGTGGTGGCGAATACGTCGACGTTCTTCGTGGGATATGTTGGGTTGAAAACGTTGGGTTTGGAGGTAGAGGAGGATGTCCCCATACCAAGGATCAGAGGTGCTGATGAGAAAAAGAGTTTCATCGGGGAGAGAATCTCTAGGTTCGATGTCTTCATCAGCATGAGGGAGAGCATAGATAAGCTCCGCAAACACCAGGGACTTTTTGGCTTTGGACTTTGTAAATTCAAGATCGAATTCCTGAAGGATAACGATCCATTTAGAATATTTGCCCCCAAGTACTTGACGTGTCAAGACGTGGTACATGGGGTTGGAGTCCGCAATCACCGTGGTGGTGCGTAATAAGATGTAATGGTAGAATCTTTGGACAGCGATAACGGCTGCCAGAGCCAGTTTCTCGACATGTGAATATCGGAGTTCGGGTCCATATAGACTCTTGCTCAAGTAATAAATCACATGTTCTTCACCGTTAGGGTCCTCCTGAACTAACACCATCACAATAGTGGAAGTGGAGGCGGCCAAGTAAAGGATATAGTCCTTTGTATACTCCGAAGGGTGCCAAAGGTGCGTGGGTCAAGGCGTGCTTGAGAGCATCAAATAACCATTGGGCGGTGTCATCCCAGATGAAAGGGGTGTTTTTTTGCAGTAATCGCATGAATCCTTTAGTTATCTCGACATAGTTGCAAATGAAACGGCGAAGGAAGTTCGCTTTGCCTTGCAAACTTTGGAGTTGGGTTAAATTGGTGGGCGGGGGTAAGGCCAGGATAGCCTTGATCTTTAAGGGATCCACCCGAATCCCGCCTTTAGAGACGATAAAACCGAGGAGTCGACCGGATTCGACAGCGAAAATGCATTTATGTGGGTTCAAGCGGATACGCTAGAACCGACATAGAAGAAAAATAGCCCGTAAGTGATCGATGTGATCGGATCGATTGGATGAGTGGGCAGGTAAGTCATCGAGGTAAGGTTCTGCGATATGCTTGATATCGTGGAAAGCGTACGACATGGCCCGCTGGAAAGTTGCACCAGCATTTTTGAGACCAAAAGGTAGCTTTCGATAGGCGAAAGTTCCCCATGGGCAGATAAAGGCTGTCTTATGTTGATTAGCAAGTAAGATTTCAATCTGGTTATACTCAGAGAAGCCATCCATGAAAGAGAAGATTACGCTCCCAGTGAAATTATCGATGATTTGGTCGATGAAGGGCGTAGGGTAGTTGTCCTTTGGACAATCTTTGTTGAGATCTCGATAGTCAACACAAACACGGATGGTCCCTTGCTTTTTGGCAACCAGAACAAGGTTGGAGACCCATTCTGTCAAAGGGACGGGGTAGATAAAGCCAAATTTTAGAAGTTTTTCAACTTCTGCCTTTATAGCTGCGATTTTCTTGGGATGAACTGGGCAGAGTCTTTGTCGAACAGGTTTTGCGCCAGGGTAAGTCTTGATTTCGTGCACGACGATTGAAGGGTCGATCCTTGGCATTTCCTCGTAGCTCCAAGTGAAGACATCGCGAAATTCTTTAAACAAAGCGGTGTAAGAGACCACTTCTTCGGGTGTGCAATTAGCACCAAGGTTAATGTTTTCCACGACACCTTCTTTGATTGAAATATCAATAACGATCGTGGTAGCGATGTTACCCATATTCCCCTCAGAGAGAGTATCTTGTGTGAGGATAGGAGATTGCGGAGCATCGGTAACATCGGGGGGAAGACAGAGTGTATGTCTTGATGGATTTCCTCCAAAGGCGGAAAAAAAGAGGATCGATGATGGTTATCATCCCAAGGTAGATCGTCAATACTAAGCATTTCCATAATAGATTCGTCAGAAGGGAAAATTTGGGAGATGTAATCGATTGCAGACGATAGGGAATCCAACCATGAAGGCACTGAGTAGGCATCAGGTGCCAACAAATGTGGGTTGTTCGGAAAGGGAGAAGCAGATTGAATAGCTACGTATGTGGCCTCGGCTGGGCTAAGTGGCATGGTGTCACCGAGCACATCGAATTCCAGAGGACTAGGTACAATCCAGGGATCAGATGATTCCAAGGATTGATAAGGCATAGTCGAGATCATATTAACGACGGCAATATGATGCGCGGTAGGTGGAAGTGGTGTAGGGAAAGTACCCATAAGGCTAGAATCTTTTAATAAGCCAACACCAACGCTTTCATACGTAACTGGGTGGTCTCCCAAAAAAGGAATGTTGTTTGTGACAGGGACGCGAGCGTCGGGTGTACAGAAATCAAGTTGATCGATAGTGACAATTTTTCCCTGATGGGGGAATTGCACACATCGAAACACCGATGAGGTGACGACAGTCATAGCATAGAACCAAATTCTTCCAAGTAGTAGGTTGTAATCGAGGGGAGCATCGACCACCTCGACATCAACGGTAATAGTTTTGCCGCCCAACTAAACGTCTAGGGATTGTAATAGTCCGTGTGGATGAAAACCTCGCCTGTCGAAAGCGCGTAACATCGTGGGGGATTTGTTAAGGGCAAGTGATTTTAAGCCTTTCCAACAGGCTAGAGACATGACACAAGTAGAGGCTCCCTCATCCAAGATAGTTCTGTGGATTTGTTGATTGTGAACAACAACATCGATTTGGAAAGCTAGCTGGTGGGAGAGTCGTGGTTGATGATCATCCAGATTAAACATGAGGTTATTCGATGACTCAGGATCAAAAGCGCCAATGGCATCTAAGAGCGTTCTACGTTGGCTGGGACAGTGTTGTAGAACTTCTAAAGCGGACATGGCACACGGAGCTTGAGCCAAATCTTCAACGATGTTGTAGTTTTGGGCAGCTCGTGAACTAGGATTAAAGGTAGACTTCCGAATAATGCTCTTAGGAGGGCGTAAAATGGAGTCAAACGAAGGTTTCTCAATCTGAAGTGTCCCGGATGGAGGACTAACAGACGGAGGATTAACAGAGGATGGTAACGGGTCCGGTGAAGAACCGTTAGCAGTCTTCGGCTTATCAGGTTTAACTGGCGTGTCATATGTCACAGTGCGAGTGGTCAGATTAACCCCATTAAACATGTAAATGTGGGCACTTGTCGAGGCTTCATCATGGGGTGGGTTGGAACTGCCCCCTGGAGTGGGGGTTTGAGCAACCAAAGATTGTTGCTGTGGGAAAGGCTGAGTAAGAACAGTGGGTTGTGAATTTCCCTTAAAGATCTTGGCCACTTCATCGCGATGTGGACAGTCTTGGGTGTAGTGATCATCACCACAAATGAGACATGGGAATTTCGGTTTCCGTTGTGGTTGTTTCCCGGCAGCAGGGGTTTGCGGTTGATTTTTTGGTTGTTCGTTGTTATTTTTCTTCGGTTTATTTCTTGTTTTCTTCTTGCCCCCAGGTTGTTGTGAAGGGGTTGATTGGACCGCATTCACCTCAGAGACCCGAGTTTGAGGGGGGGTAGAAGAGGGTTCCGTCGAACTGGGAGCGGGTGTCGGAGTGGCCCGCTGGATTGTTCCAGTCGATTGGGAAGTAGATTGGGTCTTGACGGAGCCAATAACTCCATCCGCGTGCGAGGTAGACGATGGTTTGGATGGATCATTAGTGGCACGGGTAGCATTTGGTATCAACTCGTACAGAGTACCAGACTGTGAATAAACTAATTCTAAGTACCGAGCTCGGGCAATAGCTTCTTCCTCGGTGACCACGCCGCCCATGGCAACATCACGAGCGATCTGGGGTAACAGTGATTTGGTGAACCATTCCGCTAATAATTGGTCAGGAATGACTGCTTTGATTAACCTTCGTCGTCGTCTCCATTCATGAATATGATCGGAGATGTGTACGGAGGTTGTCTGACGAAGGGAGGTCAATAGTTCAGTACCCGTTTCGTATCGAATGGGTAGTTGGAAGTGTGTGAGGAAGGACATGGCGAGGGAGTTGAAATCATGAAACGAAGTGCGCGGTAATTCAATATACCATTTTGCCGCGGAACCTGTAAGCGTTTGTTGGAAAAGACGCAAACATATAGAATCGTCCATGAGGGAGTTGGATGAACACCAAAGATGGAAAGTCATCACATGGTTGTTTGGGTCCTCTCCGGACTTTCCGTCGAATTTTGGGATATTAGAAGGAAGTTTAGCTGGAATAGCTGGCCAAACCGGAGAATGATAAATAGGATCATTTGTTAACCGGGACAAGTCTGGAAGGTATAGGGTCGCTAGAAAAGGTAGCTGTCGGTTAACCTGTGGGTAATGCTGGTGTGGCATAGGGACACCAGTAGGACCATACACTGGGTTATACGGATAATTATAACTGGTGGGCTCTCTTGTATGAGGTTGGTGTTGACAAGGGTACACAAGATTTGAGGTGTTTTGAGAAGCATGTGCGAGCGGAGGATAACCGGATGGGTTTTGAGGGTTATTTTCTGGAGGAAGTCCTTGTAGCCTCCGCGAACGGCGTGGAGGGTTGATGTTGGCGAAAAAGAGTCGGCGAAAAAAATCTATGGCCAACTACCGAAAAGAAACAGCATACGCTAATAGAATCTAAGAATCACAACCAAGCAAACAGGACCTTCTCTTGATGACCGTACTAGTTGGTGATGAAATCCAACGTCGCGTGATCAAGTCAAGAAGGGGCGGGGATAGGGTGGAACAATTACAATGGCAACTTGCTTAACGGACTTACGCCTTGGTGCAAGCTTCCATGCAATAATTGTGGATTTACCCTCCAAGGAGCCTGAGTGAGTTTGACCAATGTCTTCTCCAGGCACAGTGAGACTTCCCTTCACTGTCACCTTGTGTAAGACCCTAAAGATTATGGCCACTAAGGTTACCAATTCGCAGTCAGCCCCTGGGAGGGAACAGTCGACAGTCCGATCCAAACGTACGGGCAGGGTATCGAGCCCAAAATCAACTAAAAGGATTCCACGCAGTAATTGTGGATTTACCTTTAAGCGATCCCCATAATACGATCTGACCACCACAATCAGTTAAACCATGGAGGGATAATCTCCGTAGCTCACCCGAATGCGACCTCGTGTGTAACCCCTGTGTGAGAGGGGGATCCCAGGCAGACTTATACGATAATTGGATTTGACTCTCCCTAACTCAGGATGCTAATGTTTGTTTTGGAAACTTTGGAGAGTTATGCTCACAGCCTAATCCAAAGTACTAAGCCTAGTCTACTGTTGGTGGAGGATCCTAGAAAAGAAAAAGTTCTAGATAATTTTTAATTAGCGTTCATTTTATAGATGTTCTTTACTCAAAAGGGGTGCATGGAAGTGAAACGGATGGAATTCTGACTCAGTCCCAAAAAATGCATCAAAGATGATAAGCAGTCATTTCTTTTCGATGAACATCTATCTAAGAGAGAGAGAGTTTTCCTTTCACTAACAAGCACTTAATAAGGAATGTCCTAAAACAAATTTTCTTCAAATCAAATCCGATGTGGTGCTAAAACTTTTGAGATACCTTCTAATATGCACAATCAATCATGAAGATGCTTTTTTATTGTTTGCATATGAATAATGATTAATTCAAAACAATGCTCGTCTTGCTAATTATCTTCTTGGATGAATTAAAATTAGACCAACACAAGCAAGAATCATACAAACAATACACCCTCTTGTTGCGATCAAAACAAGAAGCGAAAGAAAAGAAACAATCAAGGAAAAATCAAGAACTTCACACCAAAATAAATGTCGAAGAACAATGACCTTAACTAAAATCAAATGAAAAGATCCGTAGGCCTCTGATGACCTTCACCAACATTTTTCGCTCAGTCAAAAAAGGAGAGAAAGACAATGCATGGGTTTCAAACTCCAAATGACAGAAAAACTCAACAACAATAGTGAAGAAGGCTACAAAATCTGAACAACAAGATGTTTGTTCTTCAAAAAAGACAGATGTCAAAGCTGGAAAGGAAGAAGCATTGACTCACAAGGTGACCCAGCAAGAGAAACACAGAGGTAAAACCCTGAAAAAAGCAATTCTGGAAGGTTTATTGGCCAAAGGAGGGCTGACGCTCTGTTGTCAAGGACAAGGAGTGTTATAGCGCTATGTGTAAGGCACTCAGGGAGTGTTGGCGCTCTGTGTAAGGCACTCAGGGAGCGTTGGCGCTCTGTTAACACAGGGACATGGGCGCTAGGTTTAGAAAGCTCCTAAAAGTATCAAAAATCCAAAAATTGCAGTTCAGTCTCGACAATCAAGCTGAGTGTGATGGGGTAGGGAGTCAATCAGCTCATGAAATCAATCAAAAAGGAGTGAACCAGGTCTGAAAACCATCAAGGGGTAAGACAAGGTCAATGAGGACAAATCAAAACAAGAAGTTTCGATTTGAGGCTTCTCCCCAGTGGAGTCACCAGTTTCTGTTATAGGAAAATCTCCCTGCGGACAGGTAGATTGCCTCAAAGAGCTAGATCCTAACTCTAAGACAGAAAGTGCTTAACGTGGACACTGACTTCCTTTTAGATCTATACAAACTAATACATGAGAAGGAAGGAGAATAGAGGTACCTCTTTATCGACATTTGTCCCTGCACACTTCGAGTCGAGCTCCAAACTCTCGCTCCTCGATGAGTCCTGTAGGCAAACAAAGTACGACCGCTTCCTACTCTATTGATATTAGCTTGAAAACAGATCTATCTATCAATGATAAGTTCATGTAAGATCAGACACAAACTAGAAAGAAACATGCCAAGCATGTCATATTAATGAGAATAACGACAACAGTACTTACAATCGTAGATGCGAATGCGACAGCTTCGTCAAGTCCCCTTTGTCTAACCCTTGCTCGAAAGATCCACAACCTGGATGATAGAAGCTTCACTGATCACTCTCCTTTGACTGACTGTGTGTTTCCTATGAGATCATAGGTTTCATGCTAGCAATTCCTCCCTCTTTTCACCACCATAGAGCCTGCTTATATAGGTTAAGAGAAGCTTAACCTCTTGAGTTATCTTTAGAATAAGTTGAGGAATCCCCTCCTTAGATAAGGGATCTCCTGATGGAACCAAGAATTCGAATGCAACTGCCTTCTAAACTTGAGAGATCCTCCCCTTATTATCCTCAACGGGCCAACCACTGCCTCAAATTAGATAGCGCTCCCTCAAAAGGGGCATCAGGGCGCTATAACGCTCCCTAGGAGGCTCAAGGGGAGCGCCAACGCTCTAAGGATGGGTAGCACTCTCTCAGAGAAGTGGTTTGTTGTTATAACACTCCCCAATAACTTGTGGGGTAGTGCCAACGCTCCTAAGGATGCCATAGGGGAGCGCTCTCCCTCAAAACCCTGTTTTAAGGGCTCCTTTCAGGTGATAAGAGTTCCTTGACTTCAGTTAACCATTTCCCCTCCTCCAAATCAAGTGTATGAGATATTTTAAGTGCCTCCTT
>ML783849.1:389840-412914 GCA_009831015.1 Picea engelmannii | reverse complement strand
AGGGGAGCGCTCTCCCTCAAAACCCTGTTTTAAGGGCTCCTTTCAGGTGATAAGAGTTCCTTGACTTCAGTTAACCATTTCCCCTCCTCCAAATCAAGTGTATGAGATATTTTAAGTGCCTCCTTAGTGTCGTTATTATGGCAATATGCTTGAACAACATTTGCGACACTTGTGAACAACTTGTGACAGTTGAGAGGAACATGCGACACTTATCCAGTTGAGTAATATTGACGTGTAACATTAATCATATTAAATGGAATGAAACTTTCATTCCTTACACATGCATTATCTAGCACAACAAACCATAATGTAATCAATCATCACCAATAAATAAACCGATGTGCCAATACCCATGGCCACATCTATACAATGCATCCTTGCATTAAATCCAAAATACCACATATCTATGTCATGTATTCCACCATGTTGATTTGGAAGGTCTAGCCAATGCCTCAACACATCATCCAAACTCTTCCCAACTACTTGTTCGACTATTCATATACCTTCCTCTTCAATCCATACACAATACTAAGAAGATAATCCCTTAGTTCTCTTCAATGTCGACAAATAGGTTGTAGTCCAAATATTGATTATACAAGAGAAGACCAATAAACAATGGCATACCACTATAGCCCTTCCATATCTAACCACATCATGGTATCACACATGGCCAAATCTATTGATATCCATTTCTATAGCAGGAGTATGTCTCCTGACTTGTCCCAGTTATGATATCATAACCAACATAACATAATACACAATTGAATTTCATATAATTGTATTCAAGCATTAAACAACACTTGTTTACTCAAGTTCATATGCCTTTACTTATCTAGTCAAATATTGAAATTTAACCAAGGGAACTCTTACCTCAATTCCCTTTAGTAATTACGCATCATAAGTAACCAAATGCATACCTACATGGTTGTTATCAAATTACTTGATGCTACCTAATCAGGTGGTATCTAGTAGAAGCTCATATGCTCCCTTCATTAACCTCTCGATCAACATTCTTACCATCTCATTTGTCTTCATACGGATGGTGGTCATATGCAACAACAACATCATCAACATATTCAACCATGCTATACACATTTTTCCTATATACATAATTCCTCATTAGTCATATTCATTTATCATAACATCATTATTTCACATATATAACAACAGAATAATCTTAGCCTATAATCATACCATATGTATGCTCCAACATGTCCATATGCACTAATGCACTTCTATATGTACCAAGAATTCATTGTTAGTATGCCTACTAATTCACATTCCTTCCAACTTCACTATATGCATCATGGATCACTTCCATTATGCACTCTAGTGCATATATGTTTCATCTTCTTGTGCTCCATGTAGCTGTCTGTTATTAGACAAATCAGTAAGCGCGGACACAAACTGATCTCCCTAACTTCAACAAGAAACTAGAACAAAACAAGACATTATACTAAACTTTCCTTAGATTTCCATTACCAAATAAGAAGAGGATCCAAAACATACCTTTTAAATGTTGTAGATCTAACCTTGCAAATGTGATCTCAACTCCTTCGTAAGGCTTATGGAGAAATATCTGCAAAGAAACACAAGCCAACGAAGACAAGAATAACATAGTCTATTCGATATGAAACTATGTACATGATCAAGGAATCATACAATATGGACAAAATAACGTTCATATAGGAAAGGCAAAATATATTTGTATTAAAGAATGTGGAAGAAAGATACGACTAGATGCCTTGATGTTGTCAGGTTCCTTCCAACAGTTCCTTGCTTCCCACACACTTCTTCTCCAACGAGTTCTGAGACTGTAAGTTTGAAGATACTAACAATATATATTGACAACATAAATCATAAGCTGGTTGACGTGAACTTGACTCTACTTTTCTTCTTCTCAACGATAACTTGACTAGTTGATGGGAGGTCAACAACATGTTGTTCATAGGCTGATGACATGGGGTGATGAGGGCATGCAGACCATGCTTCTATAACCTTGGATAGACCAGGGAAATCCTTAAGAATATGGATACCCTTACAAATCCTGCAAGGGTACTTGGGCTTACAGGTTGTTTGGGTGATCTTGGCATCATCAACACTCCCAACATGATTATTAGTAACTGGTTGTTTTCCAACATGTCCGACAGTGGTTGGAAGTTTGGAACCTTGCTTATTTTTCTTCTTCTTATTATTCCTTTTCTTCTTCTTCTTATCCACCGAGTCACTAGCTTCAGAGCTTTCACTCGGCGAAGAAAACCTTGAAAGTGAAGAAGGCGAAGAAGATCTTACTGGTGAAGAAGGCGAGGGATCAACATGAGGTTGATGCTCTTGGGGGGGATTTCTTACAACTGAAGCACTTTCTGCACTCGAGATTACTGGAGTGGAAAACAACCATACCGATAACCCAATTGTGAGACCTAGAAGGCTCAAAGTAGCGATGTAAGGAGGACCAATGTTTTCGTAAGAAGGAAAAACAAAAGGTTCCCCTGGAGCAGGGGTTGCTTCATTGGTTGTTCCAGGAACTAACGCCATTAAACATAGATCCAACCTAGAGTCTGCTAGGGAAAACAAACAACACACACTAAAAATCTAGGAAGAAAGCAAACAAACAAAACCTTATCACAATGAACGCACTAGTTGGTGATGAAATCCAACGTCACAAGAACAATGTAAGAAGGGGATGAGATAGAGCGGGTGGAAAAGTTATGTTGAAGACCTGCTTAACATAATTATGCCTTGATGCAATCTTTCACACAATAAATGTGGATTTACCCTCCAAGGATCCTGAGTGAGTTTGGCCAACGTCGATTCTAGGTACAATGAAGACTTTCCCCTTCACCGTCACCTCATGTGTTAACCCTAAAGAGAAAGGCCGGTAAGGTTACCAAATAGAACAATGATGCATGGGGAAACAGTTGACAGTTCGATATACGCACAAGGGAAGGGTAACTGAGCCCGAAATGAACTTGAGAAGGCCCACACATAGTTGTTTTCTCAAGTGACCCCCAATAATACACACAACCACTACACCAAGATCAACAAAGCAAGGTTAGTAACTCTGCTGGCCTTAATGAGACCTCATGATTGACCCTTGTGTGAGAAGGGCTTCCCAGGATAAAATGTAATAAGTGGATTTCATCGCTCCCTAACTCAAGATTCTATGTTTGTTTACAACTTTGGAAAGTTATCTTTCACACCTATTCCAAAGCCCTACAACTAATCTAATGTAGGTTGCAAAGAGCCCTAGAAATAAAAGTTTCTAGGTAGATTTTAATTAACACGTAAATTTTATTGAGATGTTTTTACTCAAGAGGAAAATGGCGTGGACTAAATGATGTTTTGACCAACTCTAAACAATGCAAAGAAATGAGAATGCAAATATTTCACTTCGATGAAAGCTATATTACGAGAAGGAGAAAACGTTTATCATTCCGAGATGCACAATGTCCCAAAATTTTATTAAACTCATCGGTATCAAGATCCTCAAGAAATGAGCCAAATAGACTGTACACCAATACACGATTCTTGCCCCCCCATGCAAAAAACCATGCAATTTCACTACTTCAAATGCAAGGATGCCCCCAATCTAATGTAAAGCAATTTTTTTTTTTCAAAGATACACTGAAAGAAATAGCGAGCTTCTTCAAAAAAAAAACAACCCAAACTAAAATGTTTCTTTTAAAACGAACTATTCAGAAAAAGAAGTGCTTTCACTAAACAATTCTAAAGAAAAAAACAATGCTTTGTCACTGAAATACACTCAAAGCAATATATCAAATATTTCAAAAGAAAACATGCTAAAACAAATCAAATATGGCTAAAATCATATTCAACAATGTCAAGCAGACTGTAACCAGACTACAATCAAATCACCCCAAAACCATATCTAAGATCTGGGCAAGGAAAACCACCAAAAATTAATTTTTTCACACAATCGTCGTAGGCTACTAGACTAACACAGTCTAACGATCCCGATTCGTCACAGGTCACTGAAGACCACGATGTAAAAATGTCGATTTGTCTCTCAAAGCAGGGTGCGTTGATCAAGGAAAATGTGGGAAAAAAAAAAGCATGAAGGTTTTCCAGGGAAATAAACATCAGAGAGTCAATCTGGATCTCCCAATGACTCAGAAAACAGAACCCATGCAATCAAAGCAAGAAAGAAAGATTAGTAAAATCTAAAATCCAAATCCCCAGTATGGTCGCCAAGTTTTTTATCGGACAAATCGGTAAGTGAAGACACAAATTGATCTCCCTAACTTCAACAAGAAACTAGAACAAAACAAGACAGTATACTAAAATTTACTTAGATTTCAGTTACCAAATAAGAAGAGGATCCAAAACATACCTTTTAAATGTTGTAGACCCGAGTTCGCCAATGTGATCCCAACTCCGTCGTAAGGCTTATGGAGAAATATATGCAAAGAAACACAAGCCAACGAAGACAAGAATAACAGTCTATTCGATATGAAACTATGTACGTGATCAAGGAATCATACAATATGGACAAAATAACGTTCATATAGGGAACAAAAAGTATATATATATATTAAATGATGTGGAAGAAATATACAACCAGATGCCTTGATGTTGTCAAGTTCCTTCCAACAATTCCTTGCTTCCCACGCACTTCTACTCCAACAAGTTCTGAGACTGTAAGTTTGAAGATATTAACAATCTATCTTCACAACATAAATCAAAAGCCTATCATAAGCCCTTCAACTGTAAGCTATCTGAATTCATATACAAGCTCTATTCCAAAAGCTCCTAGCTACCCAAAATATTCAAGCTACCCAAAAGATAACTTTTCCCATGAGAACTCCCCTCCTTTTATAAGCTCAAACAGATAGGGTGAGGAGGTTAGGATGATCCCATGAGATCAGGGATGCGACTTAGATCCAAAACGATCGGAGTCCACCTCACCCTCAAAGCTTCTATTCTAGAAGTGTCGAGAAGCTTCTCTTTTTCTTCATATGGACAATCGTCGCACCCTTAACACTGAGCAAACTGCAACGATGTCGTAGGCCACTGTGGTGAAAGTTGCGTCAATCCTAGATCGTCGCACCCTTAACATTGAGCAAGGTGTGACGATCCTTATTTACAAGGGTTTTTTACAAAGGAAAATATAATTTCATCTTTCTGGGAAAATTTATCTTCATTCTTCTTCAGGGATTAAGGCAATTGATCCTTCTAAAGACAAAGGATAGGTGTAGATCATTAACGATCATAGGGGTGATGAAAATAATGTGTAACATTGTCCTTGAATCATTCTATATCCTCACAACCCTATGCACTATCATTTTGCTCATTTGCGCACTATTATTTCCTTCTTTGGACCTTTTCTATCCAAGTCGCACTTGGACATTTTGCAATTCTAGCCAATATGTCCTTTTAGAAAATGCCTCTATTTAGGAAACCATGTTCCAACCTTGCCTTATTGAAACCTTCCAACACATTGGAATTATGTACTTTATATGATTTCATCTTCTTAATGCTACAATATCTTCTAGCTAGATTAACTATTCTCTTTATGATGGCCCTTGCCATTATCTCTAGCTATACGTTGGCTTTTCTTAATTTTATGAATACTTCAATTCATTTAATAATTCCCTGTGAATCCATGTCTTCTCCATTCAAGACCAAACCAATTATGATGCAATAATTCCTTTCTCCATTGGCTCTCACAAGAAAATGGGCCTTCATTATTTTATCATTTATTTCCTTTCACCTGTACACTGCTTCCACTATGCATTTTGATAACAAAAGTGGTTTTCCTGCTCTGATTACTTTTAGATAAAAGTAACTAATTCATAGCTAGCAATTATTATCTAGGAATTCATATTCTTGCACATAGAGATGACTCACCCATCACATGAGTCACACATCACTTCTTGAGATCCTTTTTTTTTTCTTGGAAACAAGCTTTGCATCCATCATCACATTTATACCTTCAATGCTACAAAGGCTTACCTTTCCTCCCTATGCTTATAGATGTCATTTTTCACTTGTCAGCTTCACGTCCTATGTGAAAATAATTGTCAATTTTTCTTGCAAGTCATTTAGAATCTGTAGTAGCTGAATACTAATTTGGCTCTACTCTTCTTGAGTCCTTTATCAACTTTTCATCACCTTCCTTTTATCTCTTCACTTCCCTCTACAAGCTCTTTATTGTCTCAACCAATTCTACAAGCTTACCCTGCTTCCTTGTCCATTGGAACTTGGAATTATGATCTACAATAGACCCACACAATATTATTAATAGGAAATCTGATCTTCTTTTTAAAAATACCTTGACATAACACTCTCGGTTTGATTGTTCCCCAGCTCATCAACAATACCCTATTATTAAAGCTCAACCCCTTTTTTCATTACCATGTTGTTGCATTTCCAAATGTGACTCTATACCTCTGCATAGGCACTATCATGAGTATCCATACTCTTTCTGAACCAATACCCATATTTGGCATGTACCCCTAACATCTGGAAATGTGTTTTCCAAAATTAATATTATTTGGAAAACTTTCACATTCAGTAATTGCATGGTTCATAGAGTCCAATTACCCTTTTTTTTGCAGCTCTATAAACTTACTAGATGTTTCCTCAAAGAATTTAATCCTTTTGTCATGTTGTCCTCTATATTACACTTCAATTGGATGTACTTATGCCTTATTTTGATTTATGAGCTGAAAGTTATGGCTCTCTGAAATCAATAATTTTACTCTTTTTGCACTTGTTTAACTGGTACAATAAATCTCAAATGCTAACTTTTTCCTCTTGTAGAAGAAAATTTGGCAAGAACTAGGACTTCTTTGATTTTTGCCTCCTAATTTTGAATACACACAACTCTCATATTTAGTATTTGATGCTCCATCCAAATTCTCATCAATCTAGATTTGACAACTTTATCCTTTTTCATTTCCTTTAGACTTAGAATTTTAGCAGAAAATGGCTATCTCCCAAACAAAGAAAAATTGGAAAAAACTCCCTCAAGACAAAGTTGTCTAGATTTATGAGTAGGTAAATTTTCGAATGAATAATGTTTTTTGGATCAGTGATATGAGGTCCCTTTTCCTCCACTGAAGATTTCAAAAATCCCCAAAAAGTGCCTGGGAATAATGAATTTTTCCTTGTTTTGGCATCTCCTCACAAACTCCTTTTGAAATTTACTAGAATCCTAACTAGGTATATTCATGCCCGCAGTTTGGACTCCTTACAAAAAATTCAGTCTTATCTGGACCTTGGTTACCAAGCACAACCCTAATCTTCAAAATTCACTAATTTACATTTTTCAGAAAATTGAAGCAGAATTAGCTAGTGGCCCTCACTGGAACTATTGTATCGTCTTTCCTAGATGATGTTTCTACACAAGATTTAATTTCCTCACCAAAGTTTTGGCACAAGATTTGTTTTCCCTGTCGATGTTTCAGTGCAATATTTTCTTTCTTCGTCGACGTTTCAACTCAAGATTTGATTTCCTCGTCAGACGTTTGGCACAATATTTTCTTTCCTCACTAACGTCGTGACGCAAGATTTTATTTCTTCACCGATGATGTAATATTTTCTTTCTTCATCAATGTTTCGATGCAAGATCTTCTTTCCTCACCGAAACACTCCTTTATTGGTGGCTCCAAAAGATCTTTCTTCATCGACATACACTGTATCGACGAATTCAAAAGATTCTTCATTTGCTGATATGTCACACGATGAAATTATTTTCTTCGTTGATATGCCTTGTATCATCCACGAAAATATTTCCTTTACCAACAGTCTATGTATTGGCCACCAAAGAACTTTTCGACACTTAGTTAATTTTTCCACGTTTTGAGCTCGTGACTGTTGTGGAAACCAAAAAATCGGCTTCATGGGCCAAAATAAACTCCTCCAAGCTACATTTGACCACTTAATGGTCAAATTGACCCATGAAATTAAACACCCCAACAATTCGAGTGCTAGCAACAAATATTAGGGTATTTTACCCCCACCCATTTCAGCTAGGAAAACTCGATTTTTTCCCTCGACACCTGTGTGACTACCACATATTTATCCATTTTTCCCTCTAGGACCAAAATCCATTTGATGATTTCATAATATCAACAAAACCATGTTTATTTTTTACTAAGATACGCCCAAAAATTGAGGGTTTTGCTCAATTCCGCAATTTCCCCCCAGCTAACACACGTAGCAACTCTATTTGTGTTGTAGCACACTCTTGCAAGCCTGATGTTGCAACCTAAGCTCTGATACAACTTGTAAAGGACCTAGCTTGTTGAACCCATTTAAATTTTTGTCCTTGACGTAGTAACATCAACAACATCAACATGCTAATTTACTCATGCATTTAACAACATAATAAAAACATGAATGTGTCCTTTAAACATGCAACAAACACCTCATTCAGATAAAACAATTACACAATGGAATTATAAAATGATAAATATAACATAAAATTATCCTTTAAATTGATGAACCAACTAGTTGCGTACAAGGAATGTTCTTCACAACCATAGGCATTGTTGTTCCATTTCTCTCAACAAAAATCCACCTCTGAGTTGAGGCTATAAGTCCATAAGGAGTTATGGCCCTCTTGACTATCCACTCTCCACATTCAGTGGCCCAAAACCCAGGTTCATCCAACAACAATTCTGATCACCTAACTCTCTTTCCCTCAACTTGCACAACCCAAGGAACGATATCTCCCTTCTCTGCCACACAATCCCTTAGGCCTTTCGACTTCCCCTTAGGGATCCCATGCACATGTTTGGATATGAATATATTAGCTGGGGACTTTAGGAATTATCAACTGCTCCAGGATTGTACATGGTAGCATTCACAAGGCTCTTGGGCCATCAATAAGAAATATCAATTACATGCATACCGCCTTCTTTCTAGCATAAAACTCAGCCCAACAAGCTATCTTTCCATGGATAGCATGGATGGTTCTCTTCCCAGCACCCAACCCTTCTCTTTCTCTCCAAAATTAGCAAGTAAAAATTGTCCCAAAAAGGAACTCAAATTTCATTTTTTTCTCATGCAAGTTTGACTCTCACATTTCCCAAAAAGTGGTTGTACTCAACCCATGCTATCATAAATTGGTGAGTTGACTTTTCCCACCTACCACTCTTACATCAATTTAATAACTCTTTTGATATTTCAAAGGGGATAAAAATTGATAAGAAAATGACTGAATTAATATAAATGGGTAACCCCTCGGACTAGCCCCCTCTCTTGTGGAATCATAGCCCCCCGTCATTACCATCCCTCTCGTATTGCAACCAACAATTACTATTTTTATTAATATTTTCAATGTACAAAATACATAGTTCGTCCCTTGGCCATATCAATCCATACATGTTCATCCCAATACATATCAAATCACCAGCCTAAATCACATTTACATAAATACATTATAATTTGCATGGATTAAAACTGAAGACGTTACAGTGTCATTAAAATGTTACAGTAGGATAATTCTAAGATCAAACAAAGGATTTCCATGATTATTTAGTATTGGCCCCCAGTTTGTATTACAAGGCGCTACCTCCATAATAATATAATTGCACCCATCACCATTTGATAGTAAGAGGTTTTTTAATTGACGAGATTATGAGTGTTAACTCGACCATATCAATGATAAAGTTAACCCTTGGATCTATATGATTAGTGAAATTAAGAATATTTGGATGAGGAAGTGACATGTGGCTCCCTACTTATAACATAAGGTACACCTCCCTAAAAATAGGCCAAGGTACTTTTTTCGTTGACGATGCTCAAAGTCATTACAACAATATACTCGTTATGAGAAAAATATGTCAATTATGAAAGTAGAAGCTAGGTGGAGAGGATAACACTCCATCCCACAACCAATCAAGCTAGACCCAATTGACAATGCAAGGTGACTTATCTCTTCATAGAGAAATTCTTAAAAATATGGAAATAAAGAGAATTTGATTTCAACTCGATCCAAAACAAAGTTAACAAAGGTACACAACTAAAACATACTTATAGATAATGAAGTTTTTATACTTTCAAATAAATTATAATAAATATAATAAGACATCATTAATTATGTGTGATAAACGTATTTATATTTATATTTATAAAATTTAAATTTGTGCCATTTAAGAGCTATCATTCAACTGTGGACCACCTTGTTACACTTAGGATCATTGTGGAGAAGTGACACACTAATAAAATCAATCTCCTATGTTGTTTCATTGACTTTAGAAAATCTTTTGACAGAGTGTCCATGACTAACCTTTGGAATATATTAGAAGAGCTAAAAGTTCCTTTCGAGTTGAGAGTTGTTGCAATAATGTTATACAAAAACATTATTTCCAAAAATTAGGAACATTGAGGGCCTAAGCTCTAACACCACTTGTAAAGGACCTAGCATGTTGAACCCATTTAAATTTTTGTCTTTGACATAGTAAAATCAACAACATCAACATTGTAATTTACTCATGCATTTAACAACAGAATAAAACCATGAATGTGTCCATTAAACATGCAACAAACACGACATTCACATAAAACAATTACACAATGGAATTATAACATGATAAAGATAACATAAACTTATCCTTTAAATTGATGAACCAACTAGTTGCGTACAAGGAACGTTCCTCCCAACCATAGGCACTGATGTTCCATTTCTCTCAACAACAAGCCACCTCCGAGCTGAGGCTATAACTCCATAAGGAGTTCTGGCCCTCTTGGTTGTCCACTCTCCACATTCAACAGCACAAAACCTAGGTTCAACTCCAACAACAATTCCAATCACCCAACTCTCTTTCCCTCAACCTGTACAACCCAAGGAATGGGATCCCCTTTCTCTACCACACAACCCCTTAGGCCTTCTAACTTCCCCTTAGGGCTCCATTTCACATGGTTGGATAGGAATATCTTAGCTGGGGACTTTAGGAATTATCAACTACTCCAAGAGTGCTCATAATAGCATTCACAAGGCTCTTGAGCCATTTCCTCAACAAGAAATATCAATTACATGCATACAACTCTCATTACAGGCATACAACCTTCTTTCTAGCATAAAACTCGGCCCAACAAGCTATCTTTCCATGGCTAGCATGGATGGTTATCTTCCCAGCACCCAAACCTTCTCTTTCTCTCCAAAATTAGCAAGTAAAAACTGTCTCGAAAAGGAACTCAAATTTCATTTTCTTCTCATGCAAGCTTGACTCTTACATTTCCCAAAAAGTGGTTGCACTCAACCCGTGCTGTCATAAATTGGTGAGTTTACTTTTCCCACCTACCACTCTTACATCAATTTAATAACTCTTTTGATATTTCAAAGGGGATAAACATTGATAAGAAAATGGATAAATTAATATAAATGGGTAACCCCTCGGACTAGCCCCCTCTCTTGTGGAATCATATCCCCCCGTCATTACCATCCCTCTCGTACTACAACCAATGATTATTATTTTTATTAATGTTTTCAATGTACAAAATACATAGTTCGTCCCTTGGCTATATTAATCTGTACAATTTATTCAACCTAATACATATCAAATCACCAACCTAAATCACATTTACATAATTACATTATAATTTGTAGGGATTAAAATTGGGGATGTTACAGTGCCATTAAAATGTTACAATAGGAGAATTCTAAGATCAAAAAAAGTATTTCCATGATTATTGAATATTTCCCCCCAGTTGGTATTACAAGGCGCTACCTCCATAATAATCGAATCACACCCATCACCATTTGATAGTAAGATGTTTTTTAATTGACGAGATTATGAGTGTTAACTCGACCATATCAATGATAAAGTTAACCCTTGGATCTATATGAAGAGTGAGATTGGGTATATTTGGATGAGGAAGTGACAAGTGGATCCCTAATTATAACATAAGGTACACCTCACTAAGAATAACCCAAGGTACTTTTTCTGCTGACGATGCTCAAAGTCATTACAACAATATACTAATTATGAGCAAAATATGTCACTTATGAGAGTAGAACCTAGGTGGAGAGGATAACACTCCATCCCACAACCAATCAAGCTAGACCCAATTGACAATGCAAGGTGACTTATCTCTTCATAGAGAAATTCTTAAAAATATGGAAATAAAGAGAATTTGATTTGAACTTGATCCAAAACAAAGTTAACAAAGGTACAAAGCTAAAACATACTTATAGATAATGAAGTTTCTAGACTCTCAAATAAATTATAATAAATATAATAAGACATCATTAATTATGTGTGATAAACATATTTATATTTATACTTATATTTATAAAATTTAAATTTGTGTCATTTAAGGGCTATCATTCAACTGTGGATCACCTTGTTACACTTATGATCATTTTGGAGGAGTGACACACTAATAAAATCAATCTCTTGTGTTGTTTCATTGACTTTAGAAAAGCTTTTGACATAGTGTCCAGGACTAACCTTTGGAATATATTAGAAGAGTTAAAAGTTCCTTTCGAGTTGAGAGTTGTTGCAATAAGGTTGTACAAAAACATTATTGCCAAAAGTTAGGAACATTGAGGGCCTAAGCTCTGATACCACTTGTAAAGGACCTAGCCTTTTGAACCCATTTAAATGTTTGTCTTTGACACAGTAAAATCAACAACATCAACATGCTAATTTACTCATGCATTTATCAACATAATAAAAACATAAATGCGTCCATTAAACATGCAACAAACACCTCATTCACATAAAACAATTACACAATGGAATTATAACATGATAAAGATAACATAAAGAACCAACTAGTTGCGTACAAAGAATGTTCCTCCCAACCATAGGCATTGTTGTTCCATTTCTCTCAACAACAAGCCACCTCTGAGATGAGTCTATAAGTCCACAAGGAGTTCTGGCCCTCTTAGTTGTCCACTCTCCACATTCAGTAGCCCAAAACCCAGGTTCAACTCCAACAACAATTCCAATCACCCAACTCTCTTTCCCTCAACCTGCACAACCCAAGGAATGAGATCCCCCTTCTCTACTACGCAATCCCTTAGGCCTTCCGACTTCCCCTTAGGGATCTGCTAGTGGGGAAAATCCCCCTATTACTATACTGGGTCAAAATATAGGTAGAGCACTGACTTCCCTTAAAATACAGTCCTAATCCTAAACTACCCCAAACTATCTGAACAAAAAGAAAAAAGAGAAGAAGGAAGATTGGTAAGTGTAACTTAGGCCCTAACACCCGATGTATACTTCCTTCAACTTTGTATCTTCCTAAGTTGCAGGTCTCCTCCCAAAGCTGACCTACAAGAACACATAGGCAAACAATGCTACAGATATACAATCTCTACTTATCAATGTTAGCATTCATATATAAACGTAGATGCATTTAATCAATAAATACATAAATACACAAAGTATTGGGACAAGAAAATAACTCTTTTATTCAAACTGAATATTAAAATATTACAACCTTCTCATCGGCAGACGCTCCACGAACTAGGTTCGAGATCCTCTTACTGTTGCTCCAAGTGCATCATTCCCGTGTTGCCTCTCACAAGCAATTGATCTCTTTGGGGAAAGGGAAGGGATTGCATAAAGAGAAATGGTTGAAGGGGAATGCTAAGGCCAAATCTCAGACATGGATGCAAAGCTTGGTCTAGAAGGGGAAGGGATTTTGGAAGAGTTTCTTTGTTCTCTTGCTAGATGTTGGAATGGGACCCCAAGACCTCTTTTTATATGAAAAAATATGGTTATTCGGTTTGGGGACGGGCTACAATGGGTAAAATGGTTAGGAAACCCTCGATAGCCCGTAAACTCTGCCGAATTCCTTGCAACTTTTTATTTTTTGCAACTTTTGGAGGTAAACACAGGTTGTTTAGCATGCAACCTACATATGTGCATGGGATGTCTAGTTTGCAACATGAGTGTGTACGTGGGAAATAGTGCAACATGACGCATACATGATCCAAAAAATGGTTTTTTAAAGAGAGACCCTCAACAATAATTTGGCAAATGGTGTAAGTAAAAAGGTCAATGCCATGTATGCATAGATAGGGAATTGTATGGCTATAACAAACTTCAATGAACATGGTTGGATAGAAATATATTAGCTGGGGACTTTAGGAATTATCAACTTGAGTGTTCATAGTAGCATTCACAAGGCTCTTGAGCTATTCCCTCAACAAAAAATATCAATTACATGCATACAACTCTCATTACAGGCATACAACCTTCTTTCTAGCATAAAACTCGACCCAACAGACTATCTTTCCATGGCTAGAATGGATGGTTCTCTTCCTAGCACCCAACCCTTCTCTTTCTCTCCAAAATTAGCATGTAAAAATTGTCCCAAAAAGGAACTCAAATTTCATTTTCTTCTCATGCAAGCTTGACTCTCACATTTCCCAAAAAGTGGTTGTACTCAACCCATTTCATCATAAATTGGTGAGTAAGCTTTTCCCACCTACCACTCTTACATCATTTCAATAACCCTTTTGATATTTCAAAGGGGATAAACATTGATAAGAAAATGGATGAATTAATATAAAGGGGTAACCCCTCAGACTAGCCCCCTCTCTTGTGGAATCATAGCCCCCCGTCGCTACCATCCCTCTCGTACTGTAACTAACGGCTACTATTTTTATTAATGTTTTCAATGTACAAAATACATAGTTCGTCCCTCGACCATATTAATCCATACAAGTTCTTCAACCCAATACATATCTAATCACCAACCTAAATGGCATTTACATAATTACATTATAATTTGCAGGGATTAAAACTGGGGATGTTACAATGTCATTAAAATGTTACACTAGGAGAATTCTAAGATCAAAAAAAGGATTTCCATGATTATTGAGTATTGGCCCCCAATTGGTATTACAAGGCACTACCTCCATAATAATCGAATCACACCCATCACCATTTGATAGTAAGAGGTTTTTTAATTGACGAGATTATGAGTGTTAACTCGACCATCTGAATGATAAAGTTAACCCTTGGATCTATATGACTAGTGAGATTGAGTAGATTTTGATGAGAAAGTGACAGGTGGCTCCCTAATTATAACATTAGGTACACCTCCCTAAAAATAGCCCAAGGTACTTTTTTCATTGATGATGCTCAAAGTCACTACAACAATATACTCGTTATGAGAAAAATATGTCACTTATGAGAGTAGAACCTAGGTGGAGAGGATAACACTCCATCCCACAACCAATCAAGCTAGACCCAATTGACAATGCAAGGTGACTTATCTCTTCATAGAGAAATTCTTAAAAATATGGAAATAAAGAGAATTTGATTTCAACTCGTTCCAAAACAAAGTTAACAAAGGTACAAAACTAAAACAACTTATATATAATGAATTTTTTAGACTCTCAAATAAATTATAATAAATATAATAAGACATCATTAATTATGTGTGATAAACATATTTATATTTATATTTATAAAATTTAAATTTGTGCCATTTAAGAGATACTATTCAACTATGGACCACCTTGTTACACTTAGGAGATCATTGTGGAGGAGTGACACACTAATAAAATCAATCTCCTATGTTGTTTCATTGACTTTAGAAAATCTTTTGACAAAGTATCTAGGACTAACCTTTGGAATACATTAGAAGAACTAAAAGTTCGTTTCGAGTTGAGAGCTGTTGCAATAAGGTTGTACAAAGACATTATTGCCAAAAGTTAGGAACATTGAGGGTTGGTTGGAAGAAATTAATTGTAATATAGGAGTTAAGAAACAATGTCCCCTATATCCTTTCCTTTTTAGCATATACATTGGCAAGTTAGAGGGTTATTTGGAAGAAGCAGGTTGCATTAAGCCTGACTCTAGCCAGTATAGTCATCACGCTTCTTTTTTATGCTGATGATATTGTTCTTATGGCAGGGAGTCCATGATGAACTCGACGACTAACTAAAATTCTTAGGTATTTATACTCTAGTACATGCATGGCTATTGACACCAACAAAACGAAGGTTATGATAATTAAATACAAAAAGATCATTTATGCTAAATTTGTGTATGAGAACAACATCTTGGAGGAAATGAATTCATACAAATATCTCATAATCAATCTTCATCATAAACTTAAATGGAACTATAACATTGATTAAAGTATAAATGGAGGGTGTAAAGTTTATTATGGACTTGAAAACAGTTCTAAATCAATGACCCTTTGGCTATGATATAAGAAGAAACTCCTCTTGGAGAATCCCGCCACTCCTATTATATTATACGGTTGTAAAGTTTGGGGCCACAACACCTCTAGAGAATCATGGAGAGAGATAAAGCAAATCCAAAAGTGTTTTATAACTTATAATATTAAATTGAAGGAATACACCCTATCCTATCCTCCTCATAGAAGTGAGTCTTTCCCCCATTGAGAGCACAACTATGAATAGGTACTTAATGTACAAGAACAAGATAAACAACGTGGAAGACAAGAGGCTTCCTAAGATTTATTCAAACTCCAGTCAAAATCACCTAGGGCTCAAGCTGGGTTGGCATAAAGACACCAAGTATTGGATAAATCGTTAGGGAATAAAGGAAGATGTCACTTTACAAAATAACAAAAATATTAAAAATATTATTACATGTAAATTTAAGGAGAAATTATGGTGCGATAAAGAATTAGAGGATCAAAAAAATTAAGATACTATAAGGAGGTGATCAACCCTAATATATAATATCAAAAGTATCTCTCTATTTTGACTAGCATAAAGAAGAAAATCGACATTGCTAAAATAAGAACAAGAGTCTCGTGAGCATCATAGTGAAATAGAGCGTTGGACAATTCCTATAACGTCGTGGGTTAAAATAATTTGCCATCTTTGTGACACTAAAAGGACTGAAGATGAAAAACAATTTCTCTTAGAATGTCTTGCATACACCCCCATTACATCATGAATTCAAAATATTTGTTACAATACCGACCTTCCTAACCTTTTAACTCATCCAAACTATGGTGATTTAAGAACACTTCTCTTAAATCTTTTCAAGAACAAAAATAAAATTTTAAAGAAAAACAAGTAATTCCTTACTTTTCTTAAGGTCCAATAAAGCAAATTTATTCTTAGTGGATGTTTACCATCATCGTCGTCGTCGTCATCATTATTATCATCATCATCATATTGTAAAACTAAAAAGAGAAAATGAAAGGCTATTTGCATGGTTGAGATAATCATGAGGGAATTATCACAATGGAAACAAAAGATTTAACGAGTTAAGGAAGTTGCTTTAAAAATGTTAAAGTTGAACATGCAAGGGATAAATGCTATAGTTAGTAATACATATAAAGTGTAAATATATTGGTATATAAATATTGCGAATATATTGTATATATGAAATTTGAATTATTTGGTAAATGAGGTTTTATATGAATATAAGATTTATAAAGAGGTATATTTAAGAGATTGTGATAAAAATAATTTTAGAAGGAGGGAAGTAAGCAAATCAAGATTTGGTTTGAGAATAATATGGAAAAAGATGAGGAGAGAAGATAAACATATATATATATATATATATATAAGACTAAATTTGGTTAGAGACTTGTGAGGAAAGATGGGAAGATTGGTGTCTTTTAACATTTGAGGCTGAGAAAAAGTGCACATCACAACGTCGATCTTTTATTCTAAGTGAAATTAACCTCCAAATTGTATAATAGATCATATGTTAAGTGCTCCTCTATAAATCAACAAGATTCGAGTGTCTCTTCCTATTTTTATGAATTACAGGATAGTCATACCATAGATCCTGGATGGAGTTGGATCTCTGATGGAGCTAGATCTCAAGGTATGCAACACATTTCACCATTAGTTCTCCAATGAAAAAGGAAACATATCTCTTGTCTTCATAACTAATTTTGAATCTCAAAGTGTGAGGATATTTAAAAATTCAATAATATCTACCATGAATCTCATAATATTTTGAATGTGAGAATGTATTTGCTTGATTTAGGTTTTTGTTACATAACTTGCATATGCATTGATCATGAGGTATGTGATCATTGTTGTCCAACCTTAGATGATAACAACACACCCTGAAATGTCTAAGATGAAAGCAAAGGTTATGAGAAAGATGGCCCCAAGATAGCTTAATTTGTTGATAAATAATTCTTAATATTTAAAAGAAAAATGTAGTAGTGATGAAGTTTAGGAGCAAATTCCCCAGATGGGGTGACACATGAGCCACATGAGCCACATGCGTCGTCGGACGGGGCATTTACGAGGTAAGTTAAAGCCTCTCGCCGCCACCCTCCCTCCTTGTCCAGTCACGATGGTTCTCAGGGATAAGAGCCAAGCCTTAGTGCGTCAGGCCTTAATGGAAGCCTGGGCTCGACTCCTTGGATTCAGTATGATATTTGAGATTTTCATCACACCTACACTAATGGATACCAGATCCATCAATTCCTCTGCCCTCCTGGTCTTTTCACTATGCGGGAATATTTATATGAGGCATTTGGACCCAAACCCCAACATCATTCTACTAATCCTGCTCTGAGACTTAGCCTACTCAGCCGATTTTTATGCTTGCCTAGTGCCCTGCGTAGCCATGCCGCGAGAACGAGGATAGAACCATCGAGGATCGAACTACTACAATAGGTTTGGATGACACAATTTCCCGGGGCCTGCCTCTCGAGCTCTCACACTAGGTGGAGACCATTCGGGCTCTTCAGGGAAGAATTAGCCTGCGCAGACTCCTTCAGAACCTTGGCCTCACCACGACCATGAACTCACCTCTCGAGCTCCAATTCTAGACGAAGACAAGGACCATCTAGGTCTCTCTAGGCTAAATTGGTTAGTGCAGGCTCATCAACAACCACGTCCTCCTAGTACTGTTTCCAAGGTGGATGCCCAGTGGAAGAATAATTTCTGCCCAATTGGGAGGAATTCTTTCCTTTAATTCCCTCGATCATCTTGGAGTTCCATCCCGCCATCTGCACCACCAGTCCATTTCTAGAGTCAGTTGCTATGGGGTGCATAGTGGAAGAAGAATCCTTATCTATGGAGGACCACTTGGGGCACAATTTCGCTGCCTCCATGGATGAAGACCCCATCACGGACTATGTTGATTCCTTTGACTTCGGCGCCGCCACTTTGGAGGAAAACGAGGCTCAAGAGGACCAGAGTCACTGAGCTCCAGATTCCTATAGACTCACGGACGATAACCTGGTTTTAATCTTTGAAATGAGGAGGGACCTGGATGAGCAACAACACTGCCAGAGTTTCTTCAACAAACGCCTGGACACCCTGTATGCTTCCCTGTCAAGCGAGCCTGAGAAGAGCCACTACCCGATCTGCTTCCAACCCTTCACCTTTAGACTCCGTCAAGATGGATGCCCTGGCTCGTCGCATGCATAACTTCTCACAAGTTTTTTTCTTTGGGTTAATGGCTAAACTTTTGCAAATTTTTCCTATGTTAGTCTCTGGTTCAGGTATGATAGGCTCATGATTGATAGTCTCTGGTTCAAGTTAGGGCACCCAGTCCACCGCCTGTTCTGGTTTCCACGAGAGTGGCAGAACATGTGGCAAGTCCCCTTGTTGTATTTTGATAGTTGTCATATTTTTCTCTAAGCTTTGGGACTGTGAACAATTGTCATGCCTTTGTGTATTGGTTTCCACTACGGTGGCAGAAAAATGGCCTGCTATCATGTATATCTGGACACGTAAGTTTTTTGCTTTGGCAAGGTAATATCTAAATTTTTATTTACAAAAAAAAATAATTTAGGAGCAAATGACTCTCTTGTTACTAAAATCCAAGTATAATTCAAATATTCTTTGTGAACATCTTCCATAATTTCTATATGGATATCTCTTTTAGATACTATAGGATTAGAAATATAGATGTTGGTCAATGAAGTATTTGTTGAAATTACTAAAACAACTGAGAGGGGGGGTGAATCAGTTGTTATTGAGCTTAAACAATCTTAAATCTATTAAAGCATTATTAATCTTTCTTCAACTGATCATCAACAATATACATCATATGGATAGTAGAATTAAAGAGCATCAGTCACACATAAGGTATACACAGAGACAAATTTTCACGAGGAAACCCATAAAGGGAGAAAACCTCTTCTTCTTGGAAATGATAAGCAGTCCTTTAAGTTCTGTACATCATCTATAATTGAGCACCAACTCAATGTGAGGCTGCTATCTCTGTTTTACAAGCTGCAACTTGTTTGAGAGCACCAACTCTCTGGTTTCTCTAGCACCCACTAGAAGGAAGCACCAACTCCCTTAATGTTCCAGCACCAACTAGATGGAAGCACCAACTTCGAGTTACACAGGCTCCAACCTGTATAACAGAGAACACTTGTTCTCCCTTGCACCACCCTGCCACCCTGGTTTCTCTGGCTGCAACCAAATGGAAGCTACAACTTCCTGTGTTCAAGTTCTCACTTGAACCACTGAGGACAACAGTTCTCCCAAGCACCTCCCAACCTCCCTATAACATAAAATGAACAATTAAACATTCAACTATACAGATAAATCAATTTTTACCAGTCTTTCTTTGTTCTGTAAATCTGGTCATATTCTAACTGTTCTGCAATTCATTTCTTCCTCTGTTTGTTCAGCAGGTCTGCTCTACATCAACTTCTTCTGTCATTCTACTCAGCTTCAAGTTTTCTTCATCATCAGTTACTCTTCCATGAGTTTCATATCACACTGTGCATATACTCCATCTCTCTCTGTGCTCTATGATTTTCCCTTTCTTACAGTTTTATTCATTTTTCATACAGAACAACCAACCCCACATAGTCTGTCTCATCTTCTTTTATACACACTTCCACAACCGTTCCACTTCGCATTCCGTTAGGCAAAAGAAAGACAACTGTCCAAGCAACTGAAACGCCAACTGATTGGCAATCATGAGTCCGTTTCGCTAACAGATTCGTAACTGAGGAGTTAACTGTGAGAGAGAACAATAACCTTTCGATCTTTGTTCAAATTCACTTGCACCGTTGGATTGGCTTCATGAGATCTTGCATTCATTTCGACATTTCTGTGGCCAAGCTTAGCACCTCTAGCTTCTACCTCCATCTTCCATCGATGTGATCAATAGCTATGACCACGCGCTTATGCATAAAGCGCTTTCGCGATTTCTCATTTCGTGAATTTCAACACTATGCTCCGTTGACCCCAAGTCAACGAAATTTCGATCGCTTACCACATGTCATATGATTCCACGGTCCAGATCTGATCTTGATTCAACGAATGCGATTGAATCGCGATTTCGCATATCGCAATTTCGACATTCTTGTTGCATTGTTTTCTTTGCCTTTCCATGTCGCGATTCACGAAACTCCGATATGGAGTTAGATCAATTGTTCAGATCTGATCTTGATTCAACGACTGCGATTGAATCGCGATTTCGCATATCACAATTTCGACATTCTTGTTGCATTGTTTTCTTTGCCTTTCCATGTCGCAATTCGCGAAACTTCGATATGGATTTAAATCAATGGTTCAGATCTGATCTTGATTCAACGACTGCGATTGAATCGCGATTTCACATATCGTGATTTCGACATTCTTGTTGCATTGTTTTGTCACTTCAAAGTCCCGATCCACGAAACTCCGTAATGGAGTCGGATCAACGGTCCAGATCACATCTTGATCTGACGGCTCAGATTAAATTGCGATTTCTTATATCGCGACATCGGGATTCCTGTTGTTAATAATCTTTGACATCTCGAGCACTCGATCCCCGAAACTCCGACATGGACTTGAATACACGGTCCAGATTCAACCTTAATCTGATGGCTTAGATTAAATCGTGATTTCGCATATTGCGATTTTGCATATGTTGGGGAACATTGTTCCTTTGACTCTCCAGTCAGCGAACTGACGATTTATCCCCATGTGTCCTACCCATAAATGGACGGTCCTCCTTCTTTCGGAATTTTGTATGCCCACTTCTCCTTGTACTTTAAAGAGCGTGCAGGTTCTCCTTGATCCAACGATGGTCGGGTCCTGCGCTTTTCTTGTCTACATTCAGATCTGACGACCCTCGTTCTATCAGGAATTTGAAGGGTATCCAACGAACATAAATTATTCTCAAACCTTACGGGCCTACCTCTTCAGTGTGCTCTTATTCAGTTCTGACGGTCATTGGGAATTCAAGAAGGGATCCAACGAACACAGTTGTTGCTCTTCCCCGATTATTACTGCACCGATGATCATGGCTGTTGTATTCAAGTCATCATCACTACTGTACTTTCCATCAATGACAAACATACGTTGCCTGTAAAACATGCCAACAATCCCCTATACATTCTTCCTGTACTTATGCCATTCGCTGTTTGTTAAATATTTGCCAACAATCTCCCCCTTTGGCATTGATGGCAATACAAGCACCCGCATGCATTCGAACTCAACTTTCGGACTCGACTCTCCTCCCGAACTCTTTTCTCCCCCTTTGACATCAATGTCAAAGAAGAAACAATCTTCCCCTGATCTTGTTGTAAAACATACTCCCCCTGTCGACTATAAACATCTTAGAAAAACACCAGATATTCAATAAGTACTCCCCCTGACCAGGTGAACAGATTAGACACAAGAAATTATGACCCCCAATTTTTGACAAAGATATCCAAACGGGGTCGCTGCTAATGGTTTAGTAAAGATATCAGCCATCTGTTCTTTGGAAGGAATATAATTCAGCTGAACAATTCTGTTTGTAACTTGTTCTCTGAGAAAATGGTACTTTATTGGAATATGCTTAGTCTTGGAATGAAGAACGAGATTCTTGGAGACACTAATGGCACTGGTGTTATCACAATGAATTGGAATAGGATCAGTGTAAGTTACCTTCAGATCTGCAAGAGTTTGTATCATCCATAAGATTTGTGTGCAGCAAGTAGCAGCAGCAATGTATTCTGCCTCTGTAGTGGATAATGAAATGGATCTTTGCTTTTTACTAAGCCATGCAACTAATGAGTCACCCAGAAAAAATGCTCCTCCACTTGTGCTTTTTCTCTCATCAACACAGTTTGCCCAGTCTGCATCTGAATAAGCAGTTAACTAGAAATTCTGATTTCTAGGATACCACAGACCATAAGTCATTGTTCCATTCAAGTATTTAAATATCCTTTTGACAGCTACCAAATG
>ML783849.1:365665-386140 GCA_009831015.1 Picea engelmannii | reverse complement strand
TCATCCCCTTAGCATTAAAACTAAATTCTAACTTATCATCCTTGGAGGCTAGCACAACAGGCTTTGTATAACTAGTCTCTACTACATCCCAAACATCAACACCCAAGGCCATTAAGTATGTTCTCATTCTAATCTTCCAGAAGCCAAAATTTGTTCCATCAAACAAAGGGGGCTTAGAGGCTGAAGTCCCTTCATGACTTGTCACGTTTAAGCTTACAGATCTACCTTTGAATAAAAAGGAACCTGCTCTGATACCAATTGTTGAAATTACTAAAACAACTGAGAGGGGGGGTGAATCAGTTGTTATTGAGCTTAAAAAATCTTAAATCTATTAAAGCATTATTAATATTTCTTCAACTGATCATCAACAATATACAACATATGGACAGTCGAATTAAAGAGCATCAGTCACACATACGGTATACACAGAGACAGATTTTCACGAGGAAACCCATAAAGGGAGAAAACCTCTTCTTCTTCGAAATGATAAGCAGTCCTTTAAGTTCTATACATCATCTATAATTGAGCACCAACTCAATGTGAGGTTGCTACCTCTGTTTTACAAGCTGCAACTTGTTTGAGAGCACCAACTCTCTAGTTTCTCTAGCACCCACTAGAAGGAAGCACCAACTCCCTTAATGTTCCAGCACCAACTGGATGGAAGCACCAACTTCCAGTTACACAGGCTCCAACCTGTATAACAGAGAACACTTGTTATCCCTTGCACCACCCTGCCACCCTGGTTTGTCTGGCTGCAACCAGATGGAAGCTACAACTTCTTGTGTTCAAGTTCTCACTTGAACCAATGAGGACAACAGTCCTCCCAAGCACCTCCCAACCTCCCTAGAACATAAAATGAACAATTAAACATTCAACTATACAGATAAATCAATTCTTACCAGTCTTTCTTTGTTCTGTAAACCTGGTCATATTCTAACTGTTCTGCAATTCATTTCTTCCTCTGTCTATTCAGCAGGTCTTCTCTGCATCAACTTCTTCTGTCATTCTGCTTAGCTTCAAGTTTTCTTCATCATCAATTACTCTTCCCTGAGTTTCATCTCACACTGTGCATATACTCCATCTCTCTCTGTGCTCTATGATTTTCCCTTTCTTACAGTTTTATTCATTTTTCATACAGAACAACCAACCCCACACAGTCTGTCTCATCTTCTTTTATACACACCTCCACAACCGTTCCACTTCGCATTCCCTTAGGCAAAAGAAAGACAACTGTCCAAGCAATTGAACCGCCAACTGATTGGCAATCATGAGTCTATTTCGCTAACAGATTCGTAACTGAGGAGTTAACTGTGAGAGAGAATAGTAACCCTTTGATCTTTGTTCAAATTCACTTGCACCGTTGGATTGGCTTCATGAGATCTTGCATTCATTTCGACATTTCTGTGGCCAAGCTTAACACCTCTAGCTTCTACCTCCATCTTCCATCGATGTGATCAATAGCTATGACCACGCGCTTATGCATAAAGCGCTTTCGTGATTTCTCATTTTGTGAATTTCAACACTATGCTCCGTTGACCCCAAGTCAACGAAATTTCGATCGCTTACCACATGCCATATGATTCCACGGTCCAGATCTGATCTTGATTCAACGACTGTGATTGAATCGCGATTTCGCATATCGCAATTTCGACATTCTTGTTGCATTGTTTTCTTTGCCTTTCCATGTCGCGATTCGCGAAACTCCGATATGGAGTTAAATCAATGGTTCAGATCTGATCTTGATTCAACGACTGCAATTGAATCGCGATTTCGCATATCGCAATTTCGACATTCTTGTTGCATTGTTTTCTTTGCCTTTCCATGTCGCGATTCGCGAAACTCCGATATGGAGTTAAATCAATGGTTCATATCTGATCTTGATTCAACGACTGCGATTGAATCACAATTTTGCATATCGCGATTTCGACATTCTTGTTGCATTGTTTTGTCACTTCAAAGTCCCGATCCAGGAAACTCCGTAATGGAGTCGGATCAACGGTCCAGATCACATCTTGATCTGACGGCTCAGATTAAATCGCGATTTCGCATATCGTGACATCGGGATTCTTGTTGTTAATATTCTTTGACATCTCGAGCACTCGATCCTCGAAACTCTGACATGGACTTGAATCAACGGTCCAGATTCAACCTTAATCTGACGGCTTAGATTAAATCGTGATTTCGCATATGTTGGGGAACATCGTTCCTTTGACTCTCCAGTCAGCGAACTGACAATCTATCCCCACGTGTCCTACCCATAAATGGACGGTCCTCCTTCTTTCGGAATTTTGTATGCCCACTTCTCCTTGTACTTTAAAGAGCGTGCAGGTTCTCCTTGATCCAAAGATGGTCGGGTCCTGCAATTTTCTTGTCTACATTCAGATCTGACGACCCTCGTTCTATTGGTAATTTGAAGGGGATCCAATGAACAGAAATGCTCTCAAACCTTACGGGCCTACCTCTTCAGCGTGCTCTTATTCAGTTCTGACGGTCATCGGGAATTCAGGAAGGGATCCAACAAACACGGTTGTTGCTCTTCCCCGATTATTACTGCACCGATGATCATGGCTGTTGTATTCAAGTCATCATCACTACTGTACTTGCCATCAATGACAAGCATACGCTGCCTGTAAAACATGCCAACAATCCTCTGTACATTCTTCCTGTACTTATGCCATTCGCTATCTGTTAAATATTTGCCAACAATATTAGGTATTTAGGAAAATGGGGGTATTCCATATCTCCCGCCAAACTGCAAATCCCTTAGAGACACATTTTTCCCCTCATGGGTCATCAAAACCTATGTAATTGGGTCATTTTATGTGGTTGGGGAATGATACTACAAGTCCTAGGAGAATTTGACAGAATATACCCCCATCCATGGTATCTTATTTGAACATATGTTTCTAGAGTGTTGTTAGGTAGCCACATTCCATTGAAATGGTCCTAGAATGGGGAAGGGCATGTTTGTCACATGTAGTAGGAAGCATATTATAGAAGAAAGTGAGAAATTGGATGATGGAAGATTGTAGTAGTAAGAATCTTATAGAAGAAAGTGAGAAATTGGATGATGGAACATTGTAGTAGGAAGCATCTTATAGAAGAATGTGAGAAATTGGATGATGGAAGATTGTAAATATCCCAACTAAACAAGTGCAAAAGAGTTATGACTAATACTCATGGATAGGGTCATAGATTAGTTGTTGGAAATATTGTTGTCATTGATTTCAAAGACAGGGAGAGGCTACCTATGTCCAAGATAAATATTACAATCCTACATATGTCCAAGATAATTATTTCAAGATGGAGATTGTTGAAAATATTACTTTTATATTTTTGATGATCAATTTGGATACCCTATATTTGAAGGAAGTTTTACCATACATACCTAGATAAATTGAGAGCACAAGTTATATGGTTGGAAATCTTATTTCGAGACCTTTCCAATGGTATATGGCATTCCATATAACTCCCTAGAAATGAAGAGATATGATTTTTTATGTCCGACAACCCAGGTAGAAAATTGAGGTTGGCTCAGCCAGTATTTACAGGTCGGCCCTGAAAGTGGGGTCAAAATTACTATAAATACATGATATATTTTCTCATTAGTAGATAAACAAAGAAATATATCAAGTATGAGGTGTGCAAAAGTGATCTAAGGTGCACTAAAGGTGATGGGGTGTCTTTCTAGCGTGCGAGAGAAGTCTACGGATTTTCTTGAGGTCTTTCTTGTTCTTAAGGTGTGCTATGAAGGATTGAAGGTCTATGATACTTCCATGTGCACTGTTTTGAGTTTGTGATGTTTTCATCAGTGGATGTTGACATTAGTGATTACATTCTGGGAATGATGCTATGAGGCTTGCTAGGGTTTGAAGGATTGTCTGTGGAATGAAGCATGTAGGTGAAGTCATAATTAATCTATGTATGAAGATATTGGATTGGTGTCTACACATATATTATTGAGTTGGTGCTCAGTTGAGGATATTGGTGTCTCAAATAGTTTGGTGCCTACATATTGTTGAGTTGGTGCTTCTTTGAAGAGATTGGTGTCTCCTGTAGGATGGTGCCTACATCTTGTTGAGTTGGTGATTAGTTAAGGATATTGGTGTCTCTAGTAGGCTGGTGCCTACAATATTTGTAACAGTAGGTTGGTTCCTACACACATTTATAAAGATAAGTTTGATGGTTTTCTCATGATTGGGTTTCCATGTTAAACTATGGTTAAACTATGCACATTGTGATTTGAGTTCATATGTGATTATTGTTTCTCAGCTAATGAATGATTGACGAATGGTTAAATAAAGTAAAAAGTATCGTATACTGATTCACTCCCCCGGTTCTTAGTATAAGCACAAGTTCAATAATTGGTATCATAGTAGGTTCCTTTAGAAACAGTTTAACCATTGGAAGGTATATCTTGAGAACATATGGATTGTAAGGAAGGTCTCCCTACAAACAAAGCTCCTTTGTTTGATGGAACAAACTATGCATAATGGAGTATAATAATGAATATATATTTGCAGACCCTTGGGTTTGGTATTTGGGAATCAATCACAATAGGTTATATAGATGAAATTGGGAAGGAGTCAAGTGAAAACAATGAAAAAGAAATGGATGCCATCTTGAGTGGCCTATTAGATTATGAGACTATTAAGGTAATGAAGTGTACACCAGCTAAACATATTTGGGACAAGCTACAAAACATATATGAAGAATAAAATATCTCAAAAACCATGGAAACAAAACATGTTGATGAAGAAAATGAAGATAATAAAAAACAAAAACAAGATTCAGAAGAAAAAGATCTTGAAGCAAAATTCATGAGTGCCTTAGAAAAAATAGACAAGATTAAGAAAAATAAGCAGAAGAAGCAATTGCAGAAACATGAAAAGAAGGATCATGATACTGAAGAAACAAAGAAGACAATTATTATCCTAAAGACTCAAATAGAAGAGGCAAAGAGGATAGAAGTGGTGAGAAGCTAGCTGAAAGAAAAGGAAGAAAATTGTGAGAATCTAGAAGCTGAAATAGTTTCCTTAAGAAAGGAAGTTGGAACTAGAGAAAACAATTGATTACTTGAATAGAATCTTGAAGTTTGGAAATAGTACTGAAATATTAGATAATATTCTCAGTTTCCAAAGGTCAACATTCATCAAGACAGATCTTGGCTATGACGATAAACAAAATACCACCAAGGGAGATGCAAACATTAAAGTCACAAAGCCATGAGAAAAAGAAAATTAAGAAAATTTTGAAAGCTATGATAATATTCTCAAAGGCCCTAACAACAATGAAATAAATAGTAGGAAAGGAAATTATGACCAACAAAAAACCAATTCTTCTAATAAGAACAAAAAGAATGAGTTTAGAAGAGTTGTTCCACCATGAATAACTTTCACAAACTAGTACCAAAATCTCTTTCTTGGCTATTGTTTTTATTGCAATAATTTTGGTCATTAAGAAATAGATTGTAGAGCCTATGCAAGAAGTGATCATGTGATAGATAGAAATATGGGTTCTTACAAAACCTCAAAGGATGATTATGTGAGAAGCAAACCCAAAATTTCTCATGGGTTTGCTAATAGAAACCAGAATTCATTTGCTCCTCTAGTTGATACCGAATGTTATAAGTGAAATAACTAAGGGCACATAGCACATGAATGTAGAAACAACATAATAAAGTATCCTAAAAATAATAGGAAAGAATATGTTCTTACCAAGCATAGAGAAGAATACAATAGGGTGTGGAAAAGGAAGCAAGAAGAACCAAAGAAGGAAGAATTTGGACTTGCACTTTATGCTCAAAATGAAGGGAACCAATGGTACATTGATAGTGGATGTTCAAAATGAATGACAAGGGACTAGACCAAGTTTCTCATCTTGAAGGAAGAAAAAGGAGGCAATGTTACTTTTGGAGATAAGGCTTCTGCAAGGTAGTTGGAAAAGGTATTGCTAGTCTTGATAATAAAAATACTAAGACACAAAATGTCTTGTATGTTGAAGGGTTAAATCATATTCTTCTAAGTGTCAGCTAAATGTGTGATCAAGGTTACAACCTCACATTTCATTCTAAAGTGTGTGAGATAAGGAAAATAACTTCAGGAAGATTAGTGGAAAATGCAAATAGAACCTCAAGAGATGTATACATACTCGATAAAGTCAAAGGAGAAAGATGTTTTATGGGAGTCATATATCTCTCATTTCGTCAATAAAGGGAAGCACAATATTAGTGGGAACAACCCTTTTCCATTGATGTCAAAGTGGGAGAAGTTGCAGATAGAGGAAGAATTGCAGACATGGGGAGTATCATAATTGACTAAGGGTTTCCATCAATGAAAAAGGGGGGGATTGTTGGAAATATTGTTGTCATTGATGTCAAAGACAGGGGGAGCCTACATGTTTCCAATATAAATATTACAATCCTATAGATGTCCAAGATAAATATTGCAAGATGGAGATTGTTGAAAGTATTACTTTTGGATTTTTTATGATTAGTTTGGATACCCTATCTTTGAAGTCATTTTTACCCTACATACCTATCTCAAATGGGAGCATAAGTTATATGGTTGAAAACATTATTCCGAGACCTTTCCAATGGTATATGGAATTCACTTTAACTCCCTAAGAATGAGGATATATGAATTTTTCCATCTGACAACCCAACTAGAAAATTGAGATCAGTTCAACGAATCTTTACAGGTCAGTCCTAAAAGTGGGGATAGAATTATTATAAATACAGGATATATTTTCTCATTAGTAGAGAAACCAAGAAATAAATCAAGTATGAGGTGCGCATACATGATATAAGGTGCAATAAAGGTGTTGGGGTGTCTTTCTAGTGTGTAAGAGAAGTCTAAGGGATTTTCTTGAGGTCTTTCTTGTTCTCAAAATGCACTATGAAGGAATGAAGATCTGTGATGTTGCCATGTGCACTATTTTGAGCTTGTGATGTTGCCATCAATGACTACATTTTCAGAATGATGTTATGAGGCTTGCTAGTGTTTGAAGGATTTTCTGTGGAATGAAGCATATGGGTGAAGTCGGAAGTACTCTGTGTATGAATATCTTGAATTGGTGTCTACATATATCTTATTGAGTTGGTGCTCAATTAAGGAGATTGGTGTCTCCAGTAGGTTGGTGCCTACATCTTCTTGAGTTGATGCTCAGTTGAAGAGATTGGTGTCTCTAGTAGGTTGGTTCCTACATCTTGCTAAGTTGGTTCTCAGTTAAGGAGATTGGTGTCTCCAGTAGGTTGGTGCCTACAATCTTTGTAACAATAGGTTGGTTCCTACAGACAATTATAAAGATAAGTTTTATGGTTTTCTCCCGATTTGGTTTCCATGTTAAACTCTATGCATTGTGATTTGAGTTCATTTATGATTATTGTTTCTCATCTAATGAATGATTGATGAATGGTTAAATAAAGTAAAAAGTTTTGTACACTGATTCACACCCCCCGCTCTCAGTATAGGCAAAAGTTCAACATTGGTGACTTACTATACACAGATGATCCCAAAAATTATGTCTCAAGTGAAAAAGAGTTGCAACCCTCCACATGGGCATATGCATGAAAGAATAAAGGGAAATAAAATGATGTCTATGCTTACCAAGACCAAAATTCACTAAGCAACAAAACTATTCTAGGAAGGTAATATGGCAAGCAACACACTAATGAAAAGAGTGTAAACCCAAATATTTAAAAACAAATAACATGTGGGGTTGAACTTTTAGATGTAATGATTTTAGAGAGCATGAAATAAAGACTCCCTTATCATGAGACCATTTTGATTGTCAACATCTAGTACGCCAAATCATATAATCACATAGCAAAATTGAGGAAGAGAACGTCATTCCTCCAAAAATTTTGAATCAACAATAATCCTTATTGATTCGGTTTTGAAAATGATAGCACTCCTATATATATATATATATATATATATATATATATATATATATAAATGGAAATGAATGTAGATAGGTAGATATATTTTAATAAACTGTCCACACCATCGAATGGTCATATGGGACAACATATTTTACATTATGTGCATCAATTTCTAAGATAATAAAGTAAGAGATTACAATAACTATAACTAGTGGTCTAATTAATGGAAAAACCCAAATCATAGATTTGATCTACTCCACTAAGGTTGATCTCTTTCACTTTGCATTAAGAGCTTGTTGCATTGTTGACTCTTCTCTCAACCATATCTTTCTTGTATACGTCATTTATTATCAATCCTCATTGTAACTCTCACTAGATCCTCCTAAATTGTTGATTTCCAATCTCTGATATGCAAATTTGACCTCTCCTTGATGTGATAGTATGTTGCATTATGTAAGAAAATGTGGTGTTCAAGTTCCACCTCCCCATTTCCACATGCTTAGGATAACCTTTCCTCCCATGGATCCTTTGGTGGTTCCCATCTGTATGTTTCACATTTCAATGTGTGTGAGGTGTTTCTTGTGCCATTACTTGTTTTTCACACCATGGGATGTTAAGCTTTAAGTATTTTTACACTTTGATCTTCCATTGTCCGTTGAAGTTGTCTATGTAATATTATGGGTTTGTTTTGGCGTATTTTCTCCATTTTCCCTTGTAGCCTTCTTGTACATGTCTTTTCAATGCATTTTTGTTTTTTGGGAACCTTTTTTCTTCTATATCCCACTCCTCAAACTATTCCTTACATTTGTTATTCCATGTTTTCTTCCTTCTTTTTAGCCAACGTTCATTAATTTTCACTGGAATCTTGTAATTGTCCATCACTACCATTTTCTATTTATACATAGTGAGTGTTCTCAATGCCTCCACTTCTATTAGGTAATAGCCTTGCTTCGAATTGGAGTATCTTGTAAAGAATGTTGTCTTTTACTATTAGACAACTTCTTATTAGGGGTTTTCGTATTTTCTCAATCTTGGTCAATCTGTTTTTGGATATACTTGGTCCCCATATTTCACACCCGACTATAATTAGGGTTATGAGTTTTTGAAAGAGGGAGCGTAATATTTTCCAATCCCAAATCTTTGTTATCTTTCGTCTATTTTGCCACGAGAAAAATCTATTCCACCTTCCTTGCAACATTTTCCTTGTGCATGTATCTTACCTTAGCTTTTCGTTGAAATATAGCCTTAAATATTTATAGTTTCAGGTTATCTTGAGTGGATCACCTCTGAAGCTAATTGGTGGTTGTGTTCTATTTTTTAGTGACAAGACTACTATTTTAGTTTTTCCAGTGTTCACATGCATCCCATCCTCCACATAAAATGACTCTAAAGCCTCAAAGTGATCTTATCAATTGTGTAATGTCCTCATTGTTGGTGTCACATTATCAACTTAAAAATAATATCTTTATGATAATTCCTGTTAAGTTCACCCCTCCCCAAAACTTTTTGTTATCCATTCCTCTAGCTTATCTATGTTGTTATCGTGATGCCCATATTCAACCTCTCTGAAAGACATTATGTAATGTTGATTTTAGCCTTTACTTTTAATGATAATCACAATCAATAATGACTCTTATCTCAACCATCTCTTTCTTGTCTACATTATTTATTAGCAATCCTCATTGTAACTCTCACTAGATCCTCCTAAAATGTTGATTTCCAATCTTTGATATGCAAATTTGACCTCTCCCTGATGTGATAGTATGTTGAATTATGTAATAAAATGTGGTGTTCAAGTTCTACCTCCCCATTTCCACATGCTTAGGATAACCTTTCCTCCCATGGATCCTTTGGTGGTTCCCATATGCATGTTTCACATTTCAACATGTGGCTATTACTTGTTTTTCACACCATGGGATGTTAAGCTTTAAGTAGTTTTACACTTTGATCTTCCATTGTCTGTTGAAGTTGTCTATGTAGTATTGTGGGTTTCTTTTGGTGTATTTTATCCATTTTCCCTTGTAGAATTATTGTACGTGTCTTTTCAATGCATTTTTATTTGTTGGGCACCTTTTTTCTTCTATAGCCCACTCCTCAAAGTATTTCTTACATTTTTTATTCCATATTTTCTTCCTTCGTTTTAGCCAATGTTCACTAATTTTCATCGAAATCTTGTAATTGTCCATCGTTGTCATTTTCTATTTATATAGATGAGTCTTATCAATGTGTTGGCAGAGGGGCACACCCAGGGTTCAACGCTTCAACAACGCACCAACATAACCCTAACTACCGACCCTTTCGGCAACACCTGCGAAGTAGATGAAGTCTCACCCGAGGTAGAGGCAGGGGTGGTTGCATGACTCCAATGTCTGCAACCTTAGATGGGAAACATATATGTGATTACAACACCTTAATAGAGAACTTAGCGGTTGTTATTCATTAGAAATTAGCCTTTGTCTACAACACAGATAAACCCTAATTACAGTGCAACGCAGTATTCAACGAGATTCAACACATTCAAGCACTAAGCACATCAACATAGATCAGATCTAACATATTATTCACATCATTAGGCACTAATCTATCCTATTCATCTAAGCATACATAATTGCACTAAGCATTAATCATATGAACCATAAAACAACCATAATGCACAAAGCAACCAAAACAGAGGATATACATGGTTCACCCCCAGCCTGGGGCTACGCCCACCAACTCTTCTTCTCTTTATTGTCTTTTGTCAATATTCTACATGCACAAAGTTGCAAGGTCCTACTCCGCATAGGACAAGAGATTTACATGCACCTCACCAGATCCTCCTTCCCTGAGTTAGGTTACAGCACAAAGCCTTTACACAGTCTCTTACAGTCACTTGCACTTAGCCGTGCAAGTCTTACACAGTATGCACAAAGAATTTACAACTATCACTTGCACTTAGCACATTGGCCTTCACTTTCCCTTAGCACCTTTGCCTTATTACCTTTATCACCCCCTATTTACGTCACCTAGATTTCTATTTATACATTACAAAATGGGCCTAAACATGGGTAAGCCCATGGGCCGACATCCTCATACCCGTTACATAAGCCCAAAACCCAAAACGCCCTAAAAGGGGTTGAGATCCCGTGATCTCCGCTTCGACTTGTGCTCTACCTTCGACAGCCTGTCGAAGTCCCAAAATAGGTCAAACTTGACCAAGGATCTCCAAAACTTGGTCAAGGGATAACATGCCCCCAACACTCACTTGTGACTTGTCCCGCGTCACTCTGATCTAGGTAGCTCTGCCTCAAAATCCTCGAGCTTGGATTGAGTTACTTTGACCTGTTGCTTCTCCAAGGCCTCCTGCTCAGTGAACTCTTGAATAACTGCCTCGTTCACAGGTCCCTCTAAGTGATGTTCTACTGAAGTAACTACTTGTTCCAGCTCTGCTCCTCGACCTTCAATCTCCTCAAACAATTAGCAAGCTTCGTCCTGGATTGGTTGGAGCCTTTGAGTCACTTCCATGACTTTTCTCTGTATGGTGTGGACCTGCTGCTGAGTAGTACATTGTTCCTAGGATCTTTTCATTCTTTCAACTGCTGAAAGGAGCTTCAACTCTGCCTGTATTGTCGCCACTTGTTGCTTTTCTTCCTAGAGTTGTGACTCCAGTGTATTCAGTTCAGGGTCCTCAATAAGTCACTCATAAGTCTGCGCACTTCTACTACTAAGATCTTGACATTCCAAAGCTAATGCTGTGATCCTCTCTACTGCGCTCCGGGCAGTGGCTTCTCTTTGGTCTCGTACATCCTATTGAGTACATGGTACTGTTTGTAGCTCTAGATCTATTATTCTCTGTTGAAGCTGTTGGATGGCTTCAACAAGCTGCGCTACTTGATGCTCCACTGGGTCTTCCTCCTTTTTCTCTAAGCCCGTCACAGAGCGAAGTTCTCTGCTGACTTCTTCTTTTACTCCAATATGCTCTGCGAGTATTTGTTCTTTATCATGCTGTATCTGCGCTTTCTCCTCTTTGAACTTTGCTTGTAGGTCATCCTTTTCCTGCTGCGCAACTCGACGTTGCTCTATCACTTCCTCTTGTGCTTTCTTTAGGGCCACTGTGGCCTGTTCTGTTTCTTCCTGTGTGCGATGAAGGTGAGCTTCGGTTGCATCAGCTAGTTTGTGGAGTTGGGTAGGCTCATCTCCCAACTCTATTTCTTCTTATGGTGGGGGCGCAGTGGACACTACACAGTTGGAGTGAAAGGCCTGTTGTACCCCTCACAGTTCTGCTTCATTTTTTTCATACATGGTCTCTTGTTTAGCCTCATTTCTATGAAAAATATCTTCTGAGGCATCTGATACAACTGCGATGATGAAGTCGAAGTCATCGAGCATGAGCACAATCTGGAGCTTGGTTTTACTAGCTTTTGACTTCTTCTGCGATGTGGGTTTCGTGGGAGAAACCTTTCTTTTGTGAGATGGCTCTGCGTCATTAGGGGGGTTCTATGGTAGTGTTACTTCGCCTTGCTTCTATTGATCTTCTTTTCCATTGTTCTCTTCTTTGTCTACTTCATCGTCACCTCCTCCTCCAGGTGATTCCGAAGAAGTTTCTTCTGATGCACTGTTGAGCTGCTGGACCTCTTCTGTCTTCTTCCTTCTGCTAGTTCCAGGTGTATCATTCCCTTCACGAGTGACCACCGGGCTTCCGATTAGTTCAGGAGAGGATAGTTTTGCGGGGTCAACAAGGATAAGGAGATATACATGCCATTCCTTAGTTATTTCTTATAGGTCCTCCTCTGTGAGTTTGTAATAACTCTGTAGTACTTCTTTCTGTTTGTCTCCACACACAGTGGTGTAAATAAAATGTATGTCTGCGTGGAACTTCACAATTGGCCTGAACCTGTGCAGGGTGTTTGGCATTATACGAGGGACAACCTCAATAGTCCTCTTTAACTGTAGGTAGTAGGTGTGGAACACTGTGTTTGATTGCCATTGTTTTCCCATATCGCTCGAATACCAGAGCGGAGTGAACTTTGTGGCTAAGGGTTCAGATGGCTCTAGTTCAGGGAAGGTCGCACCTTCCAGCATCTCCCAAGCTATGAATGTGATGAGGATCAACAAACAACTAAATTGGAACTCATATCCCTGATCCTAAGCTTCACAATAGTCTTGGTCTAACTGTTTCACTAAGTACTTTGCCCAGTTCATCTGTAGCCCCTCCACACATTTTCCTGCGAGGTCAACAACAAAGCCTCTGACCTGCATGGGTCTGGTCTTCTAGACTAGATTACCAGCAATCAACTGGGAATCAAGGCACACTACGCCATTCTAGATGGAGGCTACCTTGTAGCCTCGCTTCCCCTTCTCCACATTGTCATATGTATCTTTAATCTTCTGCGTCAGGGCACGGTCTGCAGCCTTCCCTATGTAAAAGTATTGCGGGTTTGGTCCTTGCATGCTCAGTCTAGTGATATGATGGATCAGTGTCGGGTCGACGGTGATGCGTCTGTCTAGCCATAAATAACTGCCATGGAAGCTCGACAATAGGATCTTAACGCACTCGTTAACCTCCTGGTGCCTTCCAAAGTGGGGTATTTTCATTACGTTTAGAATAGTGGACTGTGCGAGGTCCATAGTCCATGGTTGCGGGATTATTCTCAACTTCTTCCCCTTCATCCTAGTCAAATACCTGTGAGGTATGATCATGTTGAATTTCTTGCGATCCCCTAGGTTAAAGTCATTGATCTTTAGTGTCATGATATTATCCAGCTGAGGCTTGCCTGTGCGTATCCCCTTTGGAAGGTACACAATAACCAAGGTGTAGTCGAAGTTCCTGGGGACACTGTCACGATTCACTGCGCCGACTAGAGGCGGGATGTAGTCGAGCATGATGGATGGGATTAACTTCGCATTCACCAAGTCATCTCGATACTTGGTTCTTTTCTTGGTCGCAGCTTGGGATGGTCCGGATCCATGAGCAGTCGATGGGGAGGCTTGCACTCCTCTCGTCGATGAAGCTTGAATTCTGACAGACATCACCTTCTCATCCATAAGTTCGATTAGAACTTCTTCGACAGACTTCTCTGCAGCACTAAGTTCGTCCGACATGCACGCTCAAGATCAGATAACTCAGGTCGATGAACAAATGCTCAATGCAATAGAACAAGTAGCGAAGTCTTAGTAAGCACAACACAATAACAATGATTTCTCTTGTTGGCTTGGATACAATTCACGAAAGTGTTCTTTGCGCAACAGTCGATGAAATAAGTAGACAATGATGTAACAAATCCCTCCAACGGACAAGAGGCCTTCATCAATGCAGTTCTGTCAATTACGGAGCGGTCACAACATTCCAATGGCGAGATTTCTGATCATAATTGTTGTTCTAACCGTTCGAGAACGTCAATCTAACGATTATAATGCCTCCAACGGTCATATCACTCCGCCATGGCGAAGTGCCAATCTGAGTTGCTCTGATATTCCGACGAAGTTCAAATTCTGGAGACCTTCCTTCTGCGAAGTCTTCTCTGGAACTTCCTGTAATTTCTCCAACTTTGCTTTCTTCTTGTTGAGCTTTATAGCCTTCTTCCCTGTGATATACGTCTCAGTATTCCTCTTTCCATTCTGATTCTTATCTCCTTTTTGCATAGTAACTTCACGATGTTGGTGGTCTTTCCTAAGGTTCAAGGGAAATACTTCTTCTCTGTCTAGGGTAGGTGCTCTACTCTCCTGTACAGATAGGTGTTTCAAATATTCTTGTGTTCTTTTAAATTCGACATCCATATTTCTGGTCCTCAGTAGCTTCGACTAGTTTTCTTGTTATTCCAGTAAGTGTGCTATTCTCTTAGCCATAAAGTCTCTTAGTTCTTGCTTTTTTTGTTCTAGAGCTTCCTCTTCTTTTCTCCGAGTTTGATCTTTCTCAATCCAGGGTTTTCCTAGTAACATAGCAAATGGGGCGTTGTTCTCAATAAATTTAACAACCTCAAATTCTTCTTATGTCGAAGTGCCATGAGCACTCATAGATGTCTGGGTAAGTCTTCCACACAGGGTTATCATCTTTCCTCTAAATAATCCTATTCCTCCCAATGAAGGAATCATAGCAGGCTTTCCTAAAATTTCTCAAGTTCTTTCTATCATAATATTCACATGTGTTTCTTCATCCAGAACACAGTCTATGTCGAAGTCTCCTATTATTGTTTCTATGCATTCTTTCTCTTTGAACATCTCCGATAAGTTGATATCTATGTGGCCATTCAAGGTTTCTTTTATTTGTAGTAATACAGTCTCTGATTCTTTCTGGGGTTCTTCCATGGTCTCAATTTCTTGGTATTCCTCAGGGTTTTCTTGTCTCATATTCATTCTTTCAACCTTATCAATCATTCTAGGGCAATCTAGAATGTCATCATCCATAGCTTTACAACAAAGACAACTAGGTCTTCTACCAGGGCATTCCTTAGCAAGGTGTCCTGGTCTTCTGCAACTGTAACAAAGAGTTAATCCTCTCTTTCTCTTAAATGATCCCCAACCTTTCTTGTACTGAGCACTAGGATCATGGTGGCTAACTTGCAAAAATTTCTTCCTAGGATCCTGCATCCATTTGTTAGTCCAAACATTCTTTCTATGCATAGGAATACATATCTTTCATTATTTCTATCAGTTCTACTCATATCAAACCTTCTTTCTTCTAGTTGTGCCCTAGTTTTCAGGCTAGGACAAAATTTATCAAACATACCTAGATTCATACCTTTGAAACAAATTTTTTCCACTTATTTTACCCTTAACAAAGCACAAAGCTTTCAGATCTTATCTCTTTAATCAAAAAACAATTTCACTTTATCTTTATCAGAACACAAAGCTTTCAGATCTTACCTCTTTTCTTCAAATATGCCTCCTTTCTTACCACAGAGCTTCGCAGTCAAGTAGAATACTGCGCACTAAAGAAACAGATCTACGCACAAAGTTTCTTTCTTTTCCTCAGTTCCCAACAATCACAGTTTCAGGTCCCGACAACTGAACCATTTGTTGACACAGGGGAATACCCAGGGTTCAACGCTTCAACAATGCACCAAAAAAACCCTAACTACCATCCCTTTCAACAACACCTACGAAGCAGATGAAGTCCCAGCCGAGGTAGAGGCAGGGGTGGTTGCAAGACTCCAGTGTCTGCGACCTTAGCTGGGACACAGATCTGTGATTACAACACCTTAACAAAGCACTCAGCGGTTGTTATTCATTAGTACTTAGCCTTTGTCTACAATGCAGATAAACCCTAATTACAGTGCAACACAGTATTCAACGAGATTCAACACATTCAAGCACTAAGCACATCAACATAGATCAAATCTAGAATCTTATTCACGTTATTAGGCACTAAGCTATCCTATTCATATAAGCATACATCATTTCACTAAGCATTAATCATATGAACCATAAAACAACCATAATGCACAAAGCAACCACAACAAAAGATATACGTGGTTCACCCCCAGCCTGGGGCTACGTCCACCAACTCTTCTTCTCTTTATTGTCTTCTGTCAATCTTCTACATGCATAGAGCCGCAAGGTCCTACTCCGCATAGGATAGGAGATCTGCGCGCACCTCGCTAGATCCTCCTTCCCCGAGCTAGCTTACAACACAAAGCCTTTACACAATTTCTTACAGTCACTTTCACTTAGCCTTGCAAGTCTCACAGAGTATGCACAAAGCATTTACAACTATCACTTGCACTTAGCACATTGGCTTTCACTTGCCCTTAGCACCTTTGCCTTATTACCTTTAGCACCCCCTAATTACATCGCCTAGCTTTCTATTTATACATTACAAAATGGGCCTAAACATGGGTAAACCCATGGGCCGACATCCCCATACCCGTTACATAAGCCCAAAACCCAAAACACCCTAAAAGGGGCCGCAATCCCACGATCTTCGCTTCGACTTGCGCTCCGCCTTCGACAGCTTGTCGAAGTCTAAAAATAGGTCAAACTTGACCAAGGATATCCAAAACTTGGTCAAGGGCCAACACAATGCCTCAAATTCTATTAGGTAATAACCTTGCTTCAACTTGGAGTATCTTGCAAGGAATGTTGTCTTTTACTATTAGACAACTTGTTGTTAGGGGTTTTTGTATCTTCTCAATCTTGGTCAATCTGTTTTTGGATATACTTGGTCCCCATATTTCACATCCATAAAGGACTATAATTAGGGTTATGAGTTTTTGAAAGAGGGAGCGTAATATTTTCCAATCCCAAATCTTTGTTATCTTTCGTCTATTTTCCACAAGAAAACTCTGTTCCACCCTCTTTGCAGTGTTTTCCTTGTGCATGTGTCTTACCTTATCTTTTCGTTGAAATATAACCTCAAATATTTATAGTTTCGGGTTATCTTGAGTGGCTCACCTCTGAAGCTAATTTGTGGTTGTGTTATATTTTTTAGTGACAAAACTACTATGCTAGTTTTTCTAGTGTTCACATGCATCCCATCCTCTAGATAAAATGACTCTAAAGCCTCAAAGTGAGTAATGTCCTCATTGTTGGTGTCACATTATCAACTTAAAAATAATATCTTTATGATAATTCCTGTTAAGTTCACCCCTACCCAAACATTTTTGTTATCCATTCCTCTAGCTTATCTATGTTGTTATCGTGATGTCCATGTTCAACCTCTCTGAAAGACATTATGCAATGTTGATTTTATCCTTTACTTATATTTGTTTTCCAAAGGAAAAAGATCTACTCATTTTATTATTCAGAGAAAAATGAATATAAGTATGGTCCTTGATTGTTGGGTACTATCATGGGGTTGTTCTCTATGTTTCAAGAGGATTTGCAATCATTATTAGCAAGAAGAAAAAAGAGAGGCATGTGAAGTTGATCGACTACTCAATGATACAATATCCCATTCTAGGATGAGTTCTATTAAAAACTTATATTGTAGAAGGGCTTAAATTGGGCATTGCAAAATGCCTCTAACTTTGAGAGATTAGAAGATGGTATTGATGTCCAAGGAGATGGATCCATCCTCCTTAACGTGAATTATCCCAAGCCTACCCCTCTAGAGATATGAAGCCTTCCTTGATAATATGTCTACCTCTGATTTGATCTCTTGTAAACATGTGAGAAGGCTATGGAGTTGAAGGAGGAGGACAAGGACTATGCTATGGCCACACTCACTTGCAAGTGAATGTTATGAACTAGATATGGAATATGGATCCCACTAATGATAACCTTGGAATCCCTAAAGATTGTCAAATTTTACAGGCCCTTTTTTTGATCTCTTTGAAGGAGGGTGGAGATTTCTATGATATTTTCTTTGTTATTTTCCCATGCTTTGCTCTGATAGCTTGATGCATGTGTTAATGCACTAACCCTTGATAGAGTTCCAAATTCCAAGCAAATGTCCACTAAGACCTAGATACGAGTTATAGAAGCAGAGTTGATCTAATGAGGGATGAGTGGATTGAATGACCACATTCGATAAATTAAAAAAATAAATCCTCTAATTCTACTACACTTTCAACTCCCTAGGAATATAGTACTATGCATCCTTGCCAAGCCATTTGTCCCATCCTAGCTTGACCCTGGATCCATTACCTATTTTCCAAAAAAAATATGAGCTTATGAGCTTAAAAGAAGGTATTAAGGCCTTCCAGAAGAGGTCACCCCATGGTGAGATCTCTAAGGGGACCAAATTCAATCTTCACTAATTTGGGGATGAATATATTTGTTGACCATAATTCCCTACTATAAACCCTATGTTGTAATTAACTTCCAACCTCCTTTGGTGGCCAAGGCTTTGGAGAAAGGGGCGAGTAGTTTTAATCCTCATCCTCCTCTCACCTCTGGCCAACATAATGATTCCTAGTTAACTTATTCATTTAATATGTATATTGTTTCCCGCCAACTATTTGAGACTCCATTTCTGTCAACTTTTTCCATAATGTCTCTCTCAAAACAATATCAAAAGATATAATTTATATTGTTGTCCTCCAACCATTTGAGACCATATTTTTATCAACTTTTTATATAGGTTATTGCTGAGAACAATACCAAAAGATATGACCTATATATTGTTACTCTCCCACAATGTAAAACCCCATTTCCATCAACTTTTTCCATATAACTTACTCATAACAATTTCAAAAGCATTTTTTAAATTGACAAAAGAACTCCATAATTCTTTGCCTTCCTTGTCCTCCATCTTTGCTACTATGTGCTTAGGGGCAATGCTCATGGTGAAGTGTTTTGATGAGAAACTAACTTGCCATTTAACTCTTTTGTCCGACTATAAAAATACACACAACAATTAATTTTAAACAACCTACAAAAATATTAAATTTAATTTTCAAAATATTTATAATACACATAATTGTTAGCTAAATCTCAATTTTACAATTAATATTAAACAACCTACAAAAATATTAAATTTAATTTTCAAAATATTTATAAAACACATAATTGTTAGCGAAATTTTCAAAATATTTATAATACACATAATTGTTAGCGAAATCTCAAACCTTCTTTCTTCTAGTTGTTCCCTAGTTTTCAGGCTAGGACAAAATTTATCAAACATACCTAGATTCATACCTTTGAAACAAAAAATTTCCAGTTATTTTACCCTTAACAAAGCACAAAGCTTTCAGATATTACCTCTTTAATCAAAAACAAATTTCACTTTACCTTTATCAGAGCACAAAGCTTCCAGATCTTACCTCTTTTCTTCAGATATGCCTCCTTTCTTACCACAGAGCTTCGTAGTCAAGTAGAATACTACGCACTAAAGAAACAGATCTACGCACAAAGCTTTCTTTCTTTTCCTCAGTTCCCAACAATCACAGTTTCAGGTCCCGACAACGGAACCATTTGTTGGCACATGGGTAGATCTAGGGTTCAACGCTTCAAAAATACACCAAAAAAACCCTAACTACCGACCCTTTTGGCAACACCTGCGAAGCAGATGAAGTTCCACCCGAGGTAGAGGAAGGGGTGGTTGCAAGACTCCAGTGTCTGCAACCTTAGCTGGGACACAGATATGTGATTACAACACCTTAACAAAGCACTTAGCGGTTGTTATTCATTAGTACTTAGCCTTTGTCTATAACGCAAATAAACCCTTATTACAGTGCAACACAGTATTCAACGAGATTCAACACATTCAAGCACTAAGCACATCAACATAGATCAGATCTAGAATCTTATTCACATTATTAGGCACTAAGCTATCCTATTCATCTAAGCATACATCATTGCACTAAGCATTAATCATATGAACCATAAAACAACCATAATGCACAAAGCAACCACAACAAAAGATATACGTGGTTCACCCCCAGCCTGGGGCTACGCCCACCAACTCTTCTTCTCTTTATTGTCTTCTGTCAATCTTCTACATGCACAGAGCCACAAGGTCCTACTCCGCATAGGACATGAGATCTGTGTGCACCTCGTCAGATCATCCTTCCCCGAGCTAGGTTACAACACAAAGACTTTACACAATTTCTTACAGTCACTTGCACTTAGCCTTGCAAGTCTCACAGAGTATGCACAAAGCATTTACAACTATCACTTGCACTTAGCACATTGGCCTTCACTTGCCCTTAGCACCTTTGCCTTATTACCTT
>ML783849.1:328864-357706 GCA_009831015.1 Picea engelmannii | reverse complement strand
TGTTAAAATTTATATAAAATTGGGAAACTTGAAAAGCTAAATGTTTTACATACTTTTTTTTAAGGAAATTTTCGTGGAAAGTTCTTCAAGTACTTTCTAATGATCTATGGATGGTAAACGGGGTAAAGGATAGGCCCTGATTATGGAATCTGCCCCCCAAGAGAGTTGAACCCGTGACCTCCCCAACTAATTACTAGGGAGAGATCTCAGGTCTGGATATGGAAAGAGTAGATTTATATTTTTGTTTATAGAAGATTCATCTTAAACCTGGATTTATCAAACATCAAGAGGGATCAAATTTTTTGTGTAATTTTTTTTTATCATATAATATTAAGGAATCAAGATGGAATTAAATGATAAAAAAGTTAAATTCCATGTCATCATTGATATTAAGCCTCAAGAAATTTGATACTAGAGAGATTGGGTTTGAGATGGATCTATGCTCATTTATTTTTTTAGATGTTACATAATATGTGACAATATCTATGTCATAGTGGGTTATAGAGCACCTTGCTACTCTGGGTGCAAAACCTTGTGTGTAAATTTTTATTAATATTGAGACTTTGTATCCATAAAAAAATATTTGTGTCTTTCACTTTCAAAAATTGGTCTCAAAACTTAATACATATCCAATGCCATATTAATCTCAATAAACATTAATATAATATTTTATCCTTATTAATTTGTTTTTAGAGGTTGAATGTTGATTATATATATATATATATATATATATATATATATATATATATATATATATATATATATATATATATATATATATATATATATATATATATATATATATATATATATATATATATATATATATATATAGCTCGGTGTGTAAGCTCAAGTGGATGAGTGTTGTTTGTTTGAATGAGGTTTCGGGGTCGAATCTTCGGTCAGGAGCTTGTATGGGGTTTGAAAAATTGAAATGGGACTCGTTGAATTACGAGGATGGTAACTCAACGAGTCTCATTTCAGTTTTTGAAACCCACTAGGAGGTAATCGATATTTGACATGGTACAAAGAAGTAATTAAAGACGATACCTCATCTAATAGGGCTCAAAGTGGTTTAATGCTAGGGACGAGTGAAAGTAACACAATTTTTAAGAAGGGCTTAGTTTGACTAGAATAAGGAAATGACATTGAAGAGCAGAAAAAGGACATTAATGTAGGTTTGCTTCACTAAGATAAACTAGGGTTTGATTGTCAAGATGAGGCAAGCATACCTCTTTTGCTCTGGCATGTGTCAAATCTAGTGGTTTATGGCCCTCCATTAGGAGTTTTTTCACTTCCTTCTAATGAACTTTATAGTTGAGTCTCATGGGTTAGAATAATTTAGGAATCTTGAGTCACTTCCAGGAGCAAAGGGAGTCATGTAGGTAATACAAAAGAAATTTCAAGAGTGATTTAGGAGGAGATCTTGAGAAGGAAGAAGTCTTCGAAAAAAAAAGTGCATAAGAGTTATCCCTGATAGAGTTAAAATGGTTGTTGGTTTAGATGTGGGCTTATTTGAGGTCGAAGGGATGATGGAGAAAACACTTGTAGGCATATTCATGGGGAAGTTTGTTAAAGGAGAAACTTTGAAATTATGGATGGAGGACGTATGGAAGCCGATAATTTACTATATTCTATTTTCCCATTTCCCATTTGTTGGTTAGTGGTTGGATATGTTTTGTGGTAAAGACCAACAAGGATGTAGAAACTCTCCTTAGGAAAGACTAGATTTGGAAATGACATTCCAAGCTTAGTAGGGAGGAAATCTTACATGCCTTTGGAAAAATCACAAGCCAAGAAGGAAATACGGGAGGGAAAATAGTTAACTATTAGCAGGGTCCTTAGAACATGAAAGACTCTTAATTCTATGTCCAAATGATCATTTTATCTCTAAATTCAAGAGGGGTAAGGGGTGATCCCAAGAAACAAGCTCTAAAAAGACTTGTAGTTGTTTATATTTATGGTATTTTTATAATTCAAGAAATGATGTGTATTGGATCAAAAGTTGTAGAGTTATTGTCATCCTTTCTAAAAGATTAGGATTCATGTTTGGTGGATTTTGAGGGTTTGTCTAGAGGTTTAGTCACTACTTGGAATAAAAAATTTGACATAATTCTAAAAATGTCATCCATGCAGGTGTAGTGATTGAAATTAATTAAAAAGAGCTGGGGAAGGTTTATAAATTAATCAATTTGTATGGCCCTATGGGGACACGAAACCTTTATGGGAAGGGTTAGGCGAATCTAGTTTATTGAAAAGGGGAAATATTATAGGAGGAGACCTAAATCTTACACTCAATCTGGGAGAGATTTGGTGAGAAGTAGTGAGATGTGATCCTCTTATGGATTATTTATCTCACTTTTTTTAGGTTCAAAACTTGATAGATGTGGAAGCTGTCAAAATATACCCTACTTGGAGAAATGCTAGAAAAATGAGGAATGGAGTTTCTAAGAGGTTAGATAGATTCCTTATTTATGGGAAGATAATTCCATAATTAATTCATGGGTAGGCCATGTGGGTTTATCTAATCATTTTCTTATCATTTTATAAATTAAGTCTGATGATAGGAAACCTTTAACACCCATCAATCATTCATGGATGCTTGAGGACTTTAGAGCTCCAATAATTAGGTCATGGAAAACTTATAATAGTCTTTTAGATGATACTACCATGAAGCAATTTGCAAATAATTAAAAGAGATTAAAAAGGGTTGTAGGTTAGTGGGAAAAATCAAGTAATAAAAGCCCAAAAAGACTTGAGGGAAGTGGAAGAAGGGATAAAAGTGTTAATTTCTGAACCTAGCATCCGTCACTTATTCCAAATCAAATCACTTTATCAAATAACTGCACAACTAGGTTGCTTAATAGAAATAATAAGCAGAAGCATACAGAACTAAAAACGACACATTGCACAAATATTTTGGGTAAACACCCCTGGAAAAACCCCAAAGGAAAAACCACATATGAGTTGATTTTATTAATTAAAATCTTGGGCTCCCTTCCTGGGATAATGGCCCATCATAGGAATACAATGCAACACCTAGCCCATGTAATGTCCCCATTTGTGGATTCCCCTGGCCTGCAGTCAGAGGTGACCTTATGAGTTTATTACAACTTGACTAGGGGAGTAAAATGAGGATAACAATTAGCTCGGGAAATTTGGAGAGGTTATATGGGGCCCATGCTAGTCCATTCACCATATCTCATTATCATGATCATTTCCGCACAGTTTTCTCCTGGTTCTATGGCATTCTGGCGGTTTTCGTAATTTTGGGTTATTATTGAGCACACTTTAATGAAATACACTGAAGGTATTATTTGGATAATATTATCTGAGGGGATACCTTCATGCAATAGTTCATTGGAACCGAGACAAAAATATCTAAAGGTTGGGATGATGAGAAAGGGACTGCGGCGTCCGAGAATGTCTTAAAAACCCAATTAATCACTTTCTGACATTAAAAAAAGTTATAAAAAGGGGTGTTTAAGTGACTTAAAGTTTATAAAAGTCGCTTTACTCTATTAAAAGGGTAAAAGGGTCTAAAAAAGGGTCAATGAGGAGATAAAAGGAAAATGAGGCTGCTTTCTTTCATTATGCAATTGATATTTTTCTAAAACGAAATTGAGAGATCTCTTCTGGTTTTGGCTCTTGGGACAAAAAACCATAGAGAGATTGGAAGATTGGTTTTGATGGTGAGACCATCCACCCTAGCTGGTCAAAGGGAAGATATCATCCACATTTCTTCACTGTGCTTCATTGGTAGTAGAGTCCTTTGGTGGCTAAGTTTTTTCATGTGTGGTTGAGTTTTATTTTTGTGGTGGAAGAGTTTTTGTTTGCAGAAGATGTTTGTCTTAAGGAGGCCGCGTTTTCCCATAGTTGGGTCATTTCTTTTCATTGGGGGTCAAGTTCCTCTCTATTGGGTCAAGTTTTGGGTTGAAAGGGCGATTTACTACTAGTTAGGCGAATTTATGAGTAAAGGGGTCGAGTCTGGTTGAAAAGGGGGGGAGTTCCTGCATAAGGGAGCATATTTCTCTTAGTTGGGTGAGTCTATGGGTATCAGAGACATAGTTTAGGGTGTTGGAAAAGTTTCCTTCCATTATGGGTAGTGATTCTTAGTGTGGGGGTCAAATCCTTTATCATTGGGTCGAGAATTCACTTGTTTGTCGAGTTTGTTGTGTAGGCAAGTCACACTGATCTGTGTGGTTGTCATTGGTGGCTAGGTATGGTTTATTAATTGTTCGAGAGGTTGAATACAGTGGTGGGAACCTACAAAACTATCCACAACATTATGGGCAGCTGCAAATACCTTGCTGGGAAGATTTCACTTGTCTTGCAGGCTTGTTCAATTAGTTGTGAGTTACTACATCAGATCTCCACCTATAGGACCATCTATATCAACATTTTGTAGAGGAAACAAAAGAAAATGCAACCCAGGTTTTGTTATCAATTGTTATTGCACTGTTGTTTGGTTTTATATATGCATTTATGTTGTCATGTATATTTAATATAGAAAATATCTTGAGTTTTGTTATGGGTATTATTTGTAAGCTCTCAACAATGATTAAAACTACACATACAATGTTGTGAAATTAATTGCATTACAACAGTTTTATTTAATGCATGAGCCAAAATACCATTAAGTCACAACACAAACACAATAGGAACAACAAATAAGGGGCAGTTTACAACAGTGAGAAAAGGAAGGGTTTATACAGGGGTATTGGGGTGTGTAACCAAGTGTTTGAAAAAACATTGAACCATAAATACTCCTAGACTCCTACAACAATTAAATAAGGAGGTATAACAAGGAATTATGAACATGACAACCAAGTGTTTGTCATAATATCTGAACCAGTAACACATGCAAAACACTACACCAATAGAAAGGGGGTTAATATAGCAGGTTTGGAGCTTTCATCAAAATGTTTGATGAAAGCTCTAAGTCAAGGAAACACATAAACACAACAACAAAAATTAGAAACCCATACCATTCTTAAGTAGGGTTATTATAGTGGTATCAAAGATTGTGATCCTCCTAGCCTGTGAGGGTATACAAGCTTAGCTATGGCAAGCCATCAAATCAATGCAAGGAACAATGGAGCTAGTGGTTCAAAGGGGCAACAAACAAGACAACAAGATAAAGATGAGGAGTTTACAGATTGTTTGAGGGAATATATGGTGCTTAGTGAGGCATTTCAAACAACCATGTCATTCAAGTATTTTTTCACTATCAAACATCCTGAGTGGTATGAAACCCAAGAATCAATGGACAAGAAGGTGAAGGTGACAAGGAAAAGGGCACTAGTTTATGAAGATCCTGATACTTATAAAAATGAGGAAAATGTTGACTCTTCATATGTTTCTTCTCCTACAAATGAGCACATGGATGCTCATGAGGCCTTAGAGCCTGATACTGCAAAGGAGATTTGGGCAGACAAGGAAGAATGTATCACTAACATAGTTTTATTCTAGCAGAATGACAGTGTGGTTTGGGATGAGGAGCCAATTAATGGAACTGTGATTTGGGACGAAGAAGAAGCAAATGTTGTTGATGGTATGGGGGGCATAAGTCTCTTTGATGTTAACTTAGAGACCATATTTGATAGGCCTTGTGGGGAGAAGAGTTTCCATGATGAAGCAATGCTTGGTCATGAAACTATTCCACCTTTTGGAGATTGCATGATATCATTTAGTGAGCCAATTGGTTTTAATGAGGGTAGTGTTCTTACCATGGAAAACAAAACAAAAAAGAAATGGTGGGACAACCCATGCCACTATGATCAATATGAAGAAAGGATTTCAACAACGTAGGATTTGAAGGATCAATTATTGGTCACAGAGGAGCAAATTGTACAAGTGTTGACAAGGGAAGATGGTGCTCATAAGTTCATTGAAGGTATTATGTGGAAAACCCAGATGGAGGATAGACAAAAAGGAGTTGCAGGTGGAGTCACTAGTGGTCAATTGTGCATAATCAAAGAAGCACTAGAGCATATGAAATCATATTACTTGCAGTTGTTCATGGATAGGGACCTTGCTCTATATTTTGTTCAAGACAAGGAAAGGGAGGTTCAGGAGATTTGTTGCCAATTGAGTTTGGCACACTCCCCATCACTTACAACAGAGACTCCATCATATTTGGCAGTTGTGACACATGAGGGTGTGAGTGCCCCCCATGATTTGAGGGAGTAGCCTCTTGTGACAATCCCACGGAAGGAGCATTCATAGTTGTAGGTGCTTAAGGAGAGTATGACGTAGAGGGTTTTGACTATGCTCCTATTTTTCATTGTGGGGATCATGAGCCGTTTCTTTTGAAAAGACCACTAAAGGCTCAAGGCTTAGCTATGTAGGACATAGTTGAGCACATTCCTTGTGGACCTTCCCGCAAGGGAGTATATGCATCCATGGATTGGGTGGACAAGTATAAGACATACATGGGCACACTCTAGGATGTAGGTTCAAGCGTCATCAATAGAGTGATGGATACAACAATTCCTACAGGATATAGGATGGTACAGGATGATTCAGTGATCGACAATAGTGTGCAAGAGTATTCATTAGCACTCGGTAGTGTGCAATGGAGTCGTAGGGTGTTTCCTCTAGGGATACCTCCTGAAAGAGTCCTCGAGCATACCATTGAGTTGAGGTTACCCAGGATCGGTGAGTGGATGGGTGAGACTCAGGGAGAAACATATCCCTTGATGATCAATCTACATCTGGGATATCATCAAATGAGGGTCAAGGAGAAGAATAGTCACAGATCTACTTCTATATTTCAGTATGATTTCTTGGTCACGCACTTGAGGTTGACCAACACACTGGTCACTCTTTAGTCTTGCAGGCAGTGGAAGAGGCATATATTGATATTATTTGATGCCCTCATTATATACAACAGGACATGGGAGATTCACCTGATTCATTTGGATGAGACAGGTGGCATTGTGTCCATGACAGGGGTCTTTCATTTGGACCATATGATAAATGCGCATAGTGCACATGAGGAGTTCCAAACTCTGTTGGAGTGGTTCACAGATATCGTAATAGGCATTGGGAGTGGTGGAATTCCAATTTGGTGGTGGGATCCCGACATTCATCGAAGTGATAGACTACTTCAGATGATCAAGATGATAGACAGGTTCATGTCAGTGACTGGACTATATCATTATGGGGATATTGTGAGGGGAGTTGTTGAGCCTTGTTCTATATGGCAAGGTATATCTTCCTTCACAATAACCAGGATCGAGTCTATCCATGGATTGGCAGACTTTGAATTCACTAAGATTATGTGGCGAGACATGATCCAAGATAGTGAGTTCATTCCTTTAAGGGATTTCATCTTGGGGGTCCAGGAGAGGAGAGCACAGTCTGAGTATAGTGATAAGATGATTATGATTAGAGGGGTGCAACATCAACATGATGATTCCTCTTGGGTATTATATTGGGACCCCGGGATTGAAGTGTTTGACAGCTCGACAACCGATACAGATAACATGACCAATTTTCGCTTTTAGGAATTTACTCTTGGGATGCCTAGGATTGGTTATTGGGAGGAGTGTTGTTTTGAGGAGTTGACCGAGTTTATGCAGCTTATGATTGTCTGGATTATCGGGAGTAGTCGTGTATTCTTGTATTAGCACCTTGCATATCGGTGCTATGTATAAAGAGTGTCTCACATCATCTAGGAAGGCCCAAGAGAGGAGGAGCTTCACAAACGATGTAAGATAAAATATGGGGGAGTGTATGACTTGTCAGTAGAGCCAGTCAGGGCACGAGTGATCTATCAGATTGTTGCAGTCTTTGACCATTTATGGATGAGAGTGGGAGAGTATGTTAATAAATTGCATCACAGGTTTATCGAGGGTACAATGGGAAGAGAGTAGGCATGAAACGATTGACCAGTTCATGTACTTTTCAATGATATCCTCGGAGTATGGGTTAGCACATGTGACAAAGCTACCCAGTGGAGAGACATCCAGAGTCCATTTGCATCCCAAAGTCATTTCCAATGATCGAGACATACTTCCTTTCCTGAAATTTGAGATAGAGTATGGCAGTGGATTTGTAGGCCGCACCTTCACCTGGATGCCTGTGAAGGATACTATTCATGGTAGTAGGTTCAACCCTTATAGGTATTTCAACTTGGAGTTTCCAGAGAGGAGGATGAATATTGGGCATGACATTCAAACGGTTATGATCAGAGTGGCGCAGCGTCATCATGGTGGCTCCTTTATGAGTTTATCTTGGGACCTCGATATTTAAGTACTAGACAATTCAACAACTGACATAGAGATACGAGTCAGTTTTTGTTTTCATGAGAATGGTTCCCTAGAAAATCAATTCTTTGAGGTGTTGATCGAGTTATTGCAGTATTGATTTTCCCTAATTAGTGACCGTATTTGGGAGACCTTTTATGTTCGTACCTTGTCGGATCACGCATTGAGCGGAGGGTGTTTCAAATCTTCTAGGGTGGTTTGGGACCCTGGTATCATTTTTAGTTTCAGATTGGGTTAGTCGATGGAGTGTCAGGTTGTGATGGAATTACTTGAGGAAGATAAATCTTTGGGAAGGGAGGACTATAATTTCCCCATTTGTGGATTCCCCTGCCCTATAGTCAAAGGCGACCTTATGAGTTTATGTCATCCTGACCAGAGGAGAAAAATTAGGATAACAATGAGCTTGGGAAATTTGGAGGAGTTATATGGGGCCCAGGATATTCCATTCACCATATTTCATCATCATGATCATTTATATATAGTTTTCTCTTGGTTCTATGGCATTCCAACAATTTCTGTAATTTTGGGTTATTATTGAGCATACTTTAATTAAATACACTAAAGTTATTATTTGGGTCATATTATCTAAAGGGATACCTTCGTGAAATAGCTTGTTGGAACCAAGACGAAAATATATAAAGTTTGGGATGATGAGAAAGAGACTCTGATGTCTAGGAATGTCTTAACAAACCAATTAATCACTTTCTGACACTAAAAAAAGTTATAAAAAGGGGTGTTTAAGTAAATTAAAGTTTATAAAAGTCAATTTACTTTATTAAAAGGGTAAAAGGGTTTGGAAAAGGGTCAACAAGGAGATAAAAGGAAAATGAGGGTGCTTTCTCTCAGTATGTAATTGATATTTTTATAAAAAGGAATTGAGAAAGCTCTTGTGGTTTTGGCTCTTGGGATGAAAAACCCTAGAGAGATTGGAAGATTGGTTTCGGTGGTGAGACCATCCACCCTAGTTGGTCGAAGGGAAGAGATCATCCATATTTCTTCATTGTGCTTCATTGGTAGTGGAATTTATCCTTTGGTGGGTGAGTTTCTTCATGTGTGGCTAACTTTTATTTTTGTGGTGGCAGAGTTTTTATTTGCAGAAGATGTTTGTCTTGACGAGGTCGAGTTTTTCCCATTGTTGGGTCATATCTTCTCATTGGGGGTCAATTTCCTCTCTATTGGGTCAATTTTTGGGTTGAAGGGGGGATTTACTACTAGCTGGGTGAATTTCTGAGTAGAGGGGCTGAGTCTGGTTGAAANGGGGGGGGGGGGGGGGGAGTTCCTACAGAAGGGATCATATTTCTCTTTTTTGAGCGAGTCTATGGGCAGTAGAGATAGAGTTTAGGGTGTTGGGAAAGTTTCCTTCCATTCTGGGTACAATTTATTAGTTGTTCGATAGGTCGAATATAGTGGTGGGAACCTACAGAACTGCCCAAAACATTCTAGGTGGCTGCAAATACCTTGTTGGGAAGATTTCACTTGTCTTACAAGATTGTTCAATTAGTTGTGATTTACTACATCATATCTCCACCTACATGACCATCTATATCAACATTTTGTAGAGGCAACAAAAGGAAATACAACCCAGGTTTTTTTATCAATTGTTATTGCAATGTTGTTGGGTTTTCTATATGCATTTTTGTTGCCATGTATATTTAATAAAGCAAATATCTTGAGTTCTATTATGGGTATTATTTGTAAGCTCTCAGAAGTTATTAAAACTACACATAAACTATTGTGAAATTAATTATATGCCAACTATTTGATTTAATGCATGAGCCAAAATACCATTAAGTCACAACACATAAACACAATAACAACAAAAAATAAGGGGTGGTTACAGTAGTGAGAAAAGGAAGGGTTTATACAGGGGTATTGGGGTGTGTAACCAAGTGTTTGAAAAAACATTGAACCATAAATACTCCTAGACTACTACAACAACCAAATAAGAAGGTATAACAGGGAATTCTAAACATGGAAGCCAAGTGTTTGGCATAATCTTTGAACCAATAACACATGCAAAACACTACAACAGTAGAAAGGGGGTTAATATAGAAGGTTTGGAGCTTTCATCAAAGTGTTTGATGAAATTTCTAAGTCAAGGAAACACACAAACACAACAACAAGAAGTAGAAACCCATGCCATTCTTAGGGAGGGTTATTACATCCCCAACCACTTGGATGTTATCTCCCTTGCTTCCCCTTTGCTCCTTTCCTCAACCCTACCCACTCACACTTGGATGAATTTCTCTTCACCCACTCAATGAGATCTCATCATTTTCCATGCAGTGTGTCTCATCCTCTCACCTGGGATGCCTTTTATTACATTGAGTTAACCCTAAATCCAAAACCTTAGATCTCATCCAAAGTGATCAAAGATTGAAATTAGATCTCACCTTCAATTTAGATCTAACAACTCGGACTTGATCAACTCACTTAAGTTAATAATGCCAACAAACTTAGGCATTAAAATTAATTAATATCACATTAATCTAAAATATTATTCACTTTAATTATTGACTCATAAAGTGAATTTCCTAAGTTTCTGAGAGGTTACAAGGACGACTTCCACATGCTAGACAGTGAGCCTATGTGGAAGTACTTGTCTGATGCTAAATACATCAACACTCTCTCTCAGCAAGGAAGGTACTTCTACAACTTGGATGTGTCTCTATCTTCTCTATCATATCTACTACCATGTTTTCTCTCCAATCCACCTGATTAGTTGCTCCCTCTGACATGAAATTTATCCCTACCATCTCGCTCGGGCCTTGCTTTGAAGACTTCCTTGTGAACATGCTCCTAGAAGCCTCATGCTCTTGAACACCCTACACGGCCATATAGTACCATGAATGTTTCTTTATATACTTGGAAGGTTGCTCCTTCTCACTTTAACCTAAATGTTGACTCCCTCTGAGTTGCTCAATCTTCAGAGCTACTTTCTCCTTGTTCTTTGTCGTTGTACTACTTGTCATTGCTTGCATAGGCTGGCCCTTTAGCCTATACAATTTTCTCTCTCTAACTCTGAGAAAAATTGTTGTGTCTGAGCTAGATACTTTGGGCTTGATCAATGTGTATCCATCTTGGAATAGTACATCATAGCCCTTCTTCTCAATCACTGAGACTGAGAGCACACTCCTCCTGAGTTCTGGCACCCATAACACATTCACCACTCTCAACACAACTCTTGAATTCATCATGAATGGCACTGTTCCATATCCCTTTACTGCATGCTTGGTCCCCATATCAAGTTTCACATACACATCTGAATCAGACTCTATGAAGCCCTCGAAAAACTCCCGTGCTCCTATCATATGACATGTGGCTCCACTATCTATTAACCATGCACTGACTGATATGGTGCCCAAGGAAGTCTGGGAAACAAGTGAGAACTATGTATGTTCAAACATCTTGGAAAACTCATCCACTTGATCCTTTTTCGATGCACCTACCTTTGGTTACGTCTCGTTTCCACCCTTCTTGTTTGGACATTGACCTGCATAGTGCACAAACTTGTGACATGCATAACATTTGAATTTTCTCATGTCCTTCTTCTTCTTGTCGTCTTGAGAGGTAGACTCCCCACTGGAAAACTTCTTGAACTTTCCCTTATTTACCTGGATGGCAAGAGAAACGTTCTCATCATCATTCTTGTACATGTCTCCATTCAGCTCTTCATCCCGAAGTTCCTCCCGAACAAAGTCATCCCACAACCTTGACCAATCATGGAGCTTCTCATGTGCCACGATCCCTTTGATGAATGATGTCCAATCCTTCCTGAATCCTTTGAGTGCCATTCTCACCAACTCTGAATCATCCACTATCTCCCCTATTGCAGCCAGTTCATCTTGAACTTGTAGAATCTAGGTGACATAAGTCCTCATTGATTATGATTTTTTCATCTTCGTGTCTCTAAGCTTCTCTCTCAACACCATTTTGTGATTCTTTTTATTTTTGTGAAACAAGCTATTGAGAGCCTCCCACATGTCCCTAGAAGTTGTCTTTCCCGATAATTGAGAGATCAAATGATCCTTCACTCCGTCTAGGATTATTCTTCCGGCTTTCACGTCCTTTAGCTTATGGACAACCATATATTTTGGATCCATTGGTGGGGCCACAATGGAGTTGGAAAACTCCCAAATATCATTCACCATCAACACCAACATGATCCTCTCCTTCTAAGGATTATAGTTGAACACCCTATTCAATCTATCCTCAAACCAAAAATCGAATGTGGCCATATCCGCAACTTGTTGAAAAAACTCAAATTTTGGTTGTTCGGACTTGTTGCCTAGTCCTGTTGCTTACTTCTCGTTGCCTGGATTCACTTCCCAGACCTGCTTCCTATAGCTCAGACCCATGCTCGAAGCTACCCGGGGTTTCCTGAGTTTTCTACTCACTGACTGAATACTTTCTAGGTTGCCCGAGCTTTTCTAGGTGTTGCCCGATGAATTTTTGGGCTTCCCGACGACTCTATTGGGTCTGTCTAAGACTTTCTAGTCATTGTTGTCAGCTCCTGTGGCCTGCTTTTCACTGGCTGTTGACTTGGTGGAATTCCTGATGTTCCTGGTGGCTGTTGTCTAGTTGGTGGTTGGTGCAGCGACGACTATTGTCGGTTGCATCCCATAACCTCGTGTGACCTGCCTTTCCTCCTCAACCCTCACGATGCTATCCACATCTGTCGGTTTCCTCTATGCACCTACATCATATGCGGTAGATCTCTCGTGATAAACTCCTTGATGAATGGCTTTAGTTCCTACATCCGCACTCTCTGCCCAATCATCGACTCCCTATATAACCCACTCAACCTACCCATGTTTACTGCAACAATGTTACTTTACAATGCCCAACTCCACATATGGTTGTCTCACTACCGACCGACACTTTATTGTCGGCTTCCTCTGACCCTCGGTCCTCAAACCTATGTGGTTGCTACAATGGGATCTCAACTGGCCAGTGGTTTCTCTTTGATAGCTGCGACCTCCTACTACTCAACCCTCTACCAATGTCTCTTTTCAAGTAGACTCTACCACTGTTGGCTTCAACTGAATGTACGTTAATCGATCATACTCCACTCAATCGTCAATTCTTACACGCGGTCGTATGGATCTCTGCAGTAGTGTGGTTGTGTGATATGTATGTTGTACAATGGTTGTTGTGCGATATGTATGTTGTACAACGATTGTTGTGCGATATGTATGTTGTACAACTGTCGTACGATACCTTTATTTTAATTTTAATTTTAGATTAAAACCTCGCATCCTGCAAAATAATTAAAAATCCCGTGCCGCAAAAAAATCAATCTTGGAAAATATGGTTTCTCCTTCAGAGACCAAGCTTTGATACCATGTTAATATCTGAACCTGGCACCTGATACTTATTTTGAATAAAATCACTTTATTAAATAACTGCACAACTAGGTTTCTTAACGAAAATAATCAACGGAAGCATAAATAATTGAAACCAACACATTGCACAAAGATTTTGGGTAAACACCCTTGGAAAAACCCCGAAGGGAAAACTAGATCCAAGTTGATTTTATTAATTGAAATCTTGGGTTTCCATCTTGGGATAATGGCCCATCAGAGGAATACAATGCAACACCTAGCCTGACCCACATGACTTCTATCTCCCTTGTTGCCCCTTTGCTAATTTCCTCAGCCCTTCCCACTCACACTTGGATGAACTTCTCTTCACCCACTCAATGAGATCTTCTCATTGTCCACTTAGTGTGTCTCATCCTCTCACCTAGGCTGCCTTTTATTACATTGATTTAACCCTAAATCCAAAACCCTAGATCTCCTCCTAAGTGATCAAAGGTTGAGATTAGATCTCACCTTCACTTTGGATCTAACTACTAAGACTTAATCAACTCACGCAAGTTAATAATGACAACAAACTTAGGAATTTAACTTAATTAATCTCACATTGATCTAAAAGATCATCAAATTTAATTATTGACTCATAAAGTGAATTTCCTAAGTTTTTGAGAGGTTACAAGGACAAATTCCACATGCTAGACACCAAGCCTATGTAGAAGCACCTATCCAATGCCAAATACATCAACAAAAAACAATGTTTGAAGATAATGAGGTAGGGGTATTCGCTGAAGAAGAATTCCAATCTTGAAGAAGCTAGAAGGTAAATAAGATTTATTAGACAAGGATGAGATAGAAAGGAGGTTCAACAATTGAGTTATTTGGTTCACTAAAGGGGACAATAATACATTTTTTTCATAATTATGCCAACTAAAAAATACTATAAATACTATCTGGAAAATCTCAAAAGTGGATGGCTCCAAGATCAAATCTTTTAAAGATATTGCCGAGGAGTGGAAACAATATTTTAAACACCTTTTAAAAGATCTTGAAGTTGCAAATATTGGATAAATCATGAAAATCATGAGGTTGTTTCCAAGGTTAATAAATGAATATATGAATAAAGAATAAAGAATTGGAAGTAGAAGTGACAAAGGAAGAATTGAAATTGGTTTTAGCTAGCTTCAAAAAGGAAGTTGGACAAATGAACAATGGAATTATTCTTGGTTTTTATGATTTATTGGAAGGAGATATGCTAAGAATAATTGAAGAATCCAAACTTTCAAGGAAGTTATTAGGATCCTTAAATGCCATATCCATATCCCCAAATCCAAAACAAGGAAGATCCGTCATCCTTTGAATATTTGAGGCCAATTTCTTTATGCAATGTTGTGAATAACATCATTTCAAAAATTCTAGCTAACATCGTTAAAGGTCTTCTCTTTGATGTCATTTCAAAAGAAGAGTTTGGATTCATCTTTAATCGAAAAATACATGATGTTGTTGATATAACACATGAAGGAATGCATGTACTGTAAAAGTTCAAAAATCTCTCGTAATTATGATGAAAATTGATTTGGCAAAAGCCTATAATAAAGTGAGTTGGTTATATCTCAAACTGCTTCCATTTCATATTATGATGAATTTGAAAGATTCCTATTAGATTATGAGATGCTTGACATATTTCTCTTATGCAGTGCTCATAAATTGTTCTCCTTCAAGTTTTTTTAGTGCCTCAATGGATCTCATGCAAGGATGTCTCTTATCTCCTTTTTTATTTTCATTACTAGCTAAAGGTTTAAACAGCTTAATTTTAGAAGCAAGGAGTAAAGGAGAAATAAAATGAATCAAAATTTCGTTGTTTGTGGTTACCTTGCATTTGTTATTTGTGGATGATATTCCAATACTTGTTCTAGGTTATAGTAGGGAAATTATAATTTTTAGGCCTTGGATACATATTGTAAAACTACAATAATGGAAGTCAACATGTCAAAGTAAATTGATATTCAATGAATTGGATGAAGAGGTGAAACTACAAATTTAAAACATGTTTCCAATGAATGTGGTTGATATAGATGAAGGTTAAAGTATTTGGGTTTTAAATTAAATCCCAATACCAATCAATGTGTTGATTTGATATGCTTGTATAACAAAAGCTAGAATTTCCATTTGGTGTAACAGATTGTCCAGGAGTGACAAACTTGTCTTAATCAAGGCTCTTTTGGATAGTATTCTAGTATATTGTATGCCGATTGGTCATATTCTAAAAGGAATATTAGACAAAATCAAGAAAAGTGTTTTAGTTTGTATAGACATTGAAAAGGGAAAATGAAGGAATTCCTTTGGTTGAATAGACGAAAGAGGCAAATTTGAAAAAAGGTGCTTGAGGGTTGAAGAATATAAATGTCTTTAGCTTGGTCCTAACTACAAAAATCCTTTGGAGTTTGGTCTATAATGAAGGTCTCTAGGGATAAAGTAATGAATTCTAAGTGTTTAAAATAAATAACAATGGAAGATTGGTTAGAACATTTAAAGAAAAAACTCTCAAGGTGTTGTGATTGTATGGAAAGCTCTGGTCAAGGCATTCCCCTTAATTGGTAAATGGGCAACATGGAAAGTTGGTAAAGGAAACAAAGAAAGGGTTGGGGAAGATCCCTAGATTGGGTGTAAAGGAAATTTTAAGTTATCATAAGCTCTTATTAATGATATGCATTCATTAGGAATCTTCTTTCTGAAAGAGGTAGCAATTCCTAATGAATTGAATGCATAGTCTCAAGATTGGAAATCGGCAGTGGCACTGAATCTTCCAGGATAAAAAGTAGAGGAATGGCCTCAATATGTAAATATGTTAAAGCATGGTGCTATCAAGCTTTTTTATCAAGAGGATACAAATTAAATAGTCAAAAAATAAAGAAACATGTGAATACACAATTAAAATGGGATATTGAACAAGACTACTTGGATACTCAACAAGGATGGAGAAACTATAGTTAGAAGAAAGAGCTTGGTGGTGGAAGATTGATAGGAAATTGGAAAGCCCTCTCAAATCAATAATTTTTCTTTGGTTAGTATTGGGAAATAAAATTCTTACATGGGATAATGGACAAAAGAGGAATTAGCATGGTCTAGGAAATGCATTTTGTGTAAGTGTAATGACAAGTTGGGTATGTGTTATATTCTTTGTATGATTAGAAATAAAAATTGGACAATTTTTGTATCTGTTTTGGGTAGTTTCGACACACGATTTTGTCTATTTTAAATGGTTTTGACAAAGTTTTCAGATCCATGGTTTTCTAATTTCCCCATTAAAAATTTCCAGGATAAATTTCTAAATACTACTTATGATTGCTTGCTTTTGTTTTTGTTTTCTTTATGTTGTATAAAGAATATGTGTTGTTACACTGTAAAGGTTTAAAACCTTAATGAGAAAATACAAGACAACATATTTGTGACGCCATATGGAATAAATGATATTAGACAATTTTAATAGATTGTTTATTTTCACGGCTAACAAATAAATTTAAGATTTTTTTAAGGCTTTGCCTTGCTTTGTGATTGGGGAATCTAGTTCTCAAAATATAGCTTTATTTTTCAAAGTCTGGAATTGAATTTAGCATGGATAGTGCATAAAATCAAGGTTTCTTTTAAAGGTAGTTGGAGATCTTTAAAAGAAAAATGTTAGAGAATTTAGGAATAAAAAACTAGCATTGATTTTAAAATTCATGGGCATTATTCGATGGAGCTTGTGAATGAGATCCAAGAATGTGTGGAACAAAGGCCATTCTATTTCATAAATTATTTTATTGTTTTCTTTTGAAGTATGGTGCTGTTAATATTAAATAATCATCCATATTTTATATTAAAATAAAATTTAAATATTTCATATTAAGATATTATGGAAGAATATTTTTTTAATATTTATTAAAATAAGTATAATATTTGACCTTATAATTTTAAATTATTGAAAAATTTATTAAATATATTATTTTTTATATATTTATATAATGTATATTAAAATATTAATAAATTATGATAAATATTTTTCTTAATTATTAAATTATATGTTAAATGCGATAAAAGAGAATTAAAATCATAACTTTTCAATTTTGTGGGAAAAAAGAGAATTAAAACCATAACTTTCCAATTTTGTGGATTTTTTTTTGATTAATTGAATTAATTTTCCAAATTATTATTAAATTATTTTATGATTAAATAACTTAAAAATAAAACTCCAAGATTTTTTTTATTTTTATAAATAATCAAATTAAAGAGTTACTAAAAATGTTGTTATTATAAATATGATGATGATGATAATGGTTAATATCCACTTATCACAATTGGTTTATGAGACCTTAGAAAAGCCTAGAGATTGCTTAGATTTATTTAAAATGTTATTTGAAAAGAATTAAGAGAAGCTTTCCAATATGAGTAAAGTTTTGATGACTTAGAAGGTTAGGAAGATCGGTATTATGACAAATATTTTGAAATTGGGATATAATTTAGGTATAAGACAGATACACTTTCTTGCCCAACACCCAGTTTCACTATGCACCTCATGAGAATTAGTTTTTATTTTAGCAACATTGATTCTCTTCTTTAGGCTAGTCAAAACGAAGAGATACTTTTGATCTTCAAGGTTAGGGTTAACCATCTCCTTATAATATCTTAATTTTCTTGTATCCTCTAATTCTTTATCTCACCATAGATTCTCCTTAAATTTAGCTTGTACAATATTGTTATCCATGTTGTTTATGGTGTTCTTGTACGTTAAGTACCTAATCATAATCGTGCTCTCAATGGGGGAAAGATTCACTTCCATGAAGAAGATAAGATAGGGGTTTCAAGAAAGTACTTTTCATCATTTTACTTCATTCATCTCACAAATTTTATAAATTATTTGATACAAGATCTTTTAAGTCTTATTTATTTTGTTCTAATTTTGAATTAATACATTCCTTAAATTATTAATTTTTGTCCTAGTCTAACTGTTCTAAGGTTTGGCCCTTTTTCGATGTTATTTTCTGTTTAATTTTGCCCAAAATCCAACAAGAAATTGTTGGATCTGCAGAGGAGTGGTTAAATCTGTATGGAATTTTCCAACATGCTTCTACATTCAGAAATGCAATTTAAATAACAAACCATTATAATTTTGTGCACATTTATGTCACGAGATTCAGATGAAAACTATAAAAACTCTGAATAATTAGACAAAGTCTTAATTTTTTATTTAATTTTTTTTAATAAATCTTTTAATAATAATAATATTTTGAAATACCACATCCTCTGGTTTCTCAAAAAAAAAATCATATCTCTAATCCATCTCCTTTTAAAGATTATATATATTTTTTAATTAATCATGTTTTTAAATATTATTAAACTTATTCTTTTATTTATATATATATTATAATAATGTTATTCTCAATAAGAATAAGAACAAATCCAAGTACTAAAAAAAGATTGGGATAGAATGGTACATTCCATCCACAATACTGAAACTGATTTAATACTCTCTCCCCATGTGGTTTCTCTGAAGATAGATAGATAAGCACACTTCAATTTCCTTAAAAGAAGGAACTTGGATACGATGTTACAATCTCACGTGGTTTCTCTCAAGACCTGCCCACCTTAATTTCCGCAAAATAAGGACCTGATTCGCAAAGGAAAAAGTAGGGGGAATATTCTTTACCACTGTTGTCAAAGGAAAAATAGGTATAATATTATTCTCTTCCCTTTTCACATTCCACAATAAGGCAGTTGGACAAGCGGAATTCAAAAACACTTTATTTGCGGTGAACGCGTTGGAATTAAGCGAGAAAAAAAGGTTTTTATACTCGGAGCTTCGATTTCCTATTAAATCGAGACACGGAAACTTCGATTTTCCTCAATTTATTTATAAGAAAATATTATCAAATTCATTTATTTATAAAAAAATATTATCAAATTCATATTGTAATTTTTTATATTATCATATTTTTTAATCTTTTATCATTTTCTATTTGTTTAAATTGAATTTTTAATGTATAAATAGATTTAACATCATGAAAAACTTGAATTATGAATTCAATTACTCTTACTAAAATATGAAAATACTTGAATTATGGAATCAATTACTCTCACTAAAATATGAAGTTCCAATAATTTTTTACAGAATTATAAATAGATTTAACATCATGAAAAAACTCGAATTATGAATTCAATTACTCTAAATAAAATATGAAAATACTTGAATTATGAACTTAATTACTCTCACTAAAATATGAAATATAAAATTCCAATAATTTTTCACAGAATTATAAATAGATTTAACACCATGAAAAAACTCGAATTATGAATTCAATTACTCTTACTAAAACATGAAAATGCTCGAATTATGAACTTAATTACTCTCACTAAAATATGAAATATAAAATTCCAATAATTTTTCACAGAATTATAAATAGATTTAACACCATGAAAAAACTCGAATTATGAATTCAATTACTCTTACTAAAATATGAAAATACTCTAATTATGAACTTAATTACTCTCACTAAAATATGAAATATAAAATTCCAATAATTTTTCACAGAATTATAAATAGATTTAACACCATTATGAATTCAATTACTCTTACTAAAATATGAAAATACTCGAATTATGGACTTAATTATTCTCACTAAAATATGAAGTTCCAACAAATTTTCACAGAATTTCAATAAAAATTGATAGGAAAATATCCCAGTAAAGACTTACTAAAATATAAAAATACTTGAATTATGGACTTAATTATTCTCACTAAAATACGAAGTTCCAACAATTTTTCACAGAATTTCAATAAAAATTGATAGGAAAATATCCCAGTAAAGACTAAAAACTAATAACTAATTTCTATAAATTTATTTATTAAAAAATATTAAATCTTATATAAAATCTTCTTTACTTACGTAGAAATAAATATTAAACATAAATAAATATTAAACATGGACCACGATAAAATATAAATAAAAGTAACAATTTCTTAAATCACTCAAAAATTTTAACATTGTATATTATGCCAATTGACTGTAGCTGGAAAAAAACATTTTATCTCCCTAATTTGTGTAGCTGGAAAATACTTTTTATCTCATTAATTTCTGAAAAAATAAACTATGAAAACAATATTCTATCCCATGTGGTTGCTATCTATCTCTATCACAAACTGTTTTTTCAATGCGCTTTTTTCCTCTGTCACTCACTCCTTCCCTCCATTAATGAAATCTTGTCTCCTCAATTTCAAGCCCAACACATATTTATCATCGTCCAGAAGAGTCTAGAAATCACAACCAGAACGGCCTTAATTAATCAATTCATTATCTATCTACTCCACTCTCAAATCAAAGCGGCTGTCCAGTTCCTCTCCACTGTTCTCAACAGAACAGTACGAACCCTAAAATAATTCAGCTGAACTTCTATGCTGCCATGGTCAGATCACCATGGTCAGCTCATGAAGAAAAGAGATAAGAACTCAGATAATTAGGAGACAAGCTTGCAATAACCATTCCAATAGCATAACTAATTAATGCCACATACATTCATACATTGCTCGGCAGGATTTCCACAACAAAAAGAATAAATCCAATTACAGTCATTTTCCAAACCCTAGGATTTCTAAATCAGATGACAAGGCAGCCGAAGTTCCATACAGAGATCTTCGGCCATACAGAAGAATGAGAGAGCACGCCCAGATCCTAACAAATACCTTAAATGCATTATCATCAAGCAGATCTATCATCGATACATCTTTTGCGTTAAATGCACAGGTTCGAAACCCGGGAAGTCGCATCAGAAACCAAACAACGCTCCCGCGAGCATAAGCAACGCAGAAACTGTAAATCCAACGGGCCGGAGCTCGCATCCAGGATCCGAACCCCCGCTCTTGGCCGTAGTATTCTGAGCAACAGAATGATGCGGCGGAGGCGCGGGACTTTTAACAAGGAAAGTGATCTTCATCCCGCCGTAGCACCCGCCCCTGCCGTCGATGTAATAGTAGCGCTTCGACTCGTTGAGGAAAAAGAAATCCTTGCCGCTGCTCCAGTTGCCGAAGGCGTTGTCCAGTGTGCAGTTATCGTAGCCCGACTGATTTACCTGAACCACGTTGTGCTGATCCTTCTGGTACCTAAACGCTACAAGAAAGCAGAAAAACAAGAACATCATGTCAAACGAGGTCCAGGGTTCGAAACCCGGCAAATACAGAGCAGAATAACATCATGTCAAAAGAAGGTCCGAGGTTCGACCCCCTGGAAACACAAAACAAAACAAAGAGTACTTACAGATCCAGTCGAGAAGGACGAAGGTTTGACTGTTAACCCAGTTCGTGTAGTTAATGCCCTGGTTCCATCCCCTGTTGCCACCGACGATATGATCCGTTGCGGACACATGGTGAACCATCGCCAGGGTGGCCAGGAGGAGCCATGCCCATGCTAAGCGCTTATTAGCCTCCATTGATACTCTCAGCTTCAGTTTCAGGTTCAGCTCCACTGTTATTATAGATGGATGCTACAGATAGTTTACAGCCACTGCAAGAGCAGACTGGAAATGCTAGCTGGATTACAGCCTTGGCTCCGCCAAGCGAATGCACCGCTAAAAAGAGAACAAGGTGACTCCCTCTGCCATCTGGACGGATTTGGCGGGCCCTGCACTGTAGCTTCCTTACCGCACAACGGTCTGTCTTTCACCAACTCTGCATGCTTTACCTGTACAATGACTGACCGCGTGCCGTTAAAATAATAATAATCAAACAACCACTACAGGTAGACGAGATGGAACATTCTGGCGGCCTCGTGATAGGGGAAAACAGTTAACCATTTAGAATATATCCGTTTGAAGCTCCAAATATAGAGGAGTAAGTGATAAGACTCAACAACCATCTTGTTATATAGCATTAAGTGTTATGTGTAGTTATGTATATATTGTTGGATTTGAATGGTGTTGGTTAAATGTTTTATTTTTTGGTTTTTTTGGTTCCGCTATGTAAAGGTAAACAAAATCACTATTTTTGTTCTTTAAATTGTAGTTATGTATATATTGTTGGATTTGAATGGTGTTGGTTAAATGTTTTATTTTTTGGTTTTTTTGGCTCGGCCATGTAAAGGTGGACAAAATCACTATTTTTGTTGTTTAAATTGTATTTGTGAATGCATAAATGAATTTAGTGTGTTGGGACACTCTCATTATACAAACTTAGTCACTCAAATATGCAGATCCAACCATTTTTCACCGGATTTCGAGCAAAATCAAACTGAAAAAATCACCAAAAAATAGCTAAAAAGTAAAATCTGTACATGTGATTCCATTTAACATTTAAACATTAAATGTTATGTGTAGTTACTTATACACTGTTGGATTTGAATTGCTTCAACTCTGATAGTGTATATGTAGTCCCATTTAACATTTAATACTGCATAGTAAAGTAGCTATATCACCCAAAATTTTGAAGATAATTTGAATTTCATATAGTACGAGTTTTTATGTATGGTAAAATTTTGTTTAGATAGATTTTACTTTATTTTAAACTAATTTAGATATTTAAAAACTTAATTAAAATTTTAGAGTGATTAAAATTTCTACTAGTTGGATCAAGAAATTTGGACTTCTCTAAATATATATGTATATTTGATTTAATTAGGGGATATAAAGAACAAATGTCCTATATGTATATTTGATTTAATTAGGGGATATAAAGAACAAATGTCCCTGGGGTGTAGCGCAGTGTATATGCAAATCTAACCAAAAAATCAAACAAAAAAAAGCAAAAAAGTAGAACTTGTATATGTGGTTTCATTTAACATTTAAGCATTAAATGTTGTGCGTAGTTACTTATAACCGTTGGATTTGAATTGCTTCAAATCTAATAGTGTATATGTGGTCCCATTTAGCATTTATAGTAAAGTAGCTATATCACCCAAAATTTTGAGGATAGTTTGAATTTCATATAGTAAAGTTTTATGTATGGTAGAATTTTGTTTAGATAGATTTTACTCTATTTTAAACTGATTTAGATATTCAAAAAATTAATTAAAATTTTAGAGTGATTAAAATTTTTACTAGTTGGATCCTTAAATTTGGACTACTCTAAATATATATGTATATTTGATTTAATTAGGAGATATAAAGAACAAAGGTCTCTAGGGTGTAGGGTAGTGGGTGATGGATTGTACAGTTAATACATTTTTGTTATGTGAAGTTATTGGTTAGAAACTCATCCCGACTTACCTCATGCGTCTCAGACACTCTTGTTATGTGAAGTCACCTGTTTGAAACATTGACTTATGTCATGTAGACACTCACAAGACTCCACCTATCATGCACCCTACCAATAAAAAAAAATTAAAGAACAAATACATATTTCATTTTCAAAAACTAATATTCATGTAACTATTTTATATTGACAACTTAAATTACACCATACTTTTTATTAGAAAAGGAAAAAGATCATTAATTATAAATTATAAGTAATTTTATCTTGAGAATAATGTTACCTTATGTTATTCTTTTAAAAATTCATTAGTGTTGTTTTCACCTAAGTTTTCACAACATTTAATACTTCCAAATTCACAAGTGTAGTTTTCTCCTAAAATTTCACAATATTTAATACTTCCACATTATAAACATGTTCAACTTTTATCAATTATTTAAATTATTTAAAAGAATAGATAAAGTATCTAAAAATATGATTGTAAAAATAAGTTGAATGTATGTTATAATGGTTTGAAAAAACCTAAACTTTATGTTGTGTAGGGAGTTGAATGTATGTTATAATGGTTTGAAAAAACCTAAATTTTATGTTGTGTAGGGATTGATCTTTTTTTTAAGCAAAAAAATCTCATATAAATCTTAAATAGAACAATGTAAAGTATAACTTAATTGAAAGGGAGTTTGTAAATCAAAATACTTTTCACTTTGTAATTTGAATAGGTTTACATGAACAATTTTAAAAATTATTATGCAAACACATTTAATAATACCAATCATCTTATGTTTTTAGAACTATATCTTAATATCCTTGGATGGGGTGTCATTGTGATGGTCATAATGGAATCCATGCCAGCTGCCGGTGTGATCCTCTATACATTCCTTTGAGGGAAGGGGCAAGTCTCGTCGAGGTCGATATCACTGATATCGCCAATTACTTGGACTGTGAGAACCTTGATCTTCAGGTGGGCGTAGGTATTGTTGACAAGAAGGTCAATAACTCATTCCAGACTTTAATAATGGGTACATTTATACAGTTTTCTATGAATTTCTATTTGGGGAATTTAGACTGGCAAAGGGATGGAATTGTCATTGGAATTTGGCCCCCATGTACTTGGTTTTTCGTTTTTTCTCTACACCGAGACGACGAAACTTTTCTCCTCCATTGTCGCAATGCAACCTTCTTTCTCCTCATCCTCATGCCTAGAGAAAGAGAAAAATCCCAATCAAGGAAAAGCGGTCCATCACGTGGAAGAATGGAAAGGAAATAGAATCATGAGGGGGCCTTGTATCCTCTTCCTAATAGGGGATCTGCAAATTCTCCTCCTCATAAACTTGGGAATCAGAACGTCTTATCTATGTTGGAAGCGATAACTATTTGGGGGTGCAGGTTCGAAGAGGAAGTTGTTGGCTTTGAAACTTCAGGAGTAGGCTTTATGCCCCCCCCCCGGCCCTCCAGTTTCTCCTTTAATGCGTGTGGCTCCCCCACTCAGTTCAGATGACAATCACAATGTCAATTCTCCCACCGGTTCACCTCACATTAGTATGGAATATTCTCAATCAGTGCACTCAGGTAAATTCAATTCCCCTTCCAAAGAGGACCTTCTTTGTCTAGTCTTTTAAATGCGTGGAGAAATTGCAGACATGAGATTCAACATTGAACAATTAAATCTTCGCATCTCTTGGCTCATCGCTCTGCATGCAGGTTTGGTTCTACATCATCTGGTTCCAAACATGACAACCCAAGATGTTATTCTAATTCGCCTCCATCTTCCTCTTTCGTTGGATACTCAGGGCTCCCCTCAGTAAGGATAGATTCCACCTCATCGTTAATTGTGTTCTCCTCCTAGTTCATTGTTTTGGTTATAGTTTCATTGTCATAGCTCATGATAGGTCAATCTTTTTGTTGATCTTTGTAAGTAGTAGGCAAACTCTCATACTGGTTTATTTGTTTACCCTTCAGGGTGGCTATAAGCTTGTTTTCTGGTTGAGGTAGGTTGGTTTCCTACTATGGAAACCCTGTTGTTAGTATATTGTTTGCTTGTACATGATTTTTAATAGTAGGTAATACAATCGTTCTTACTTAAAAAAAAGAACTATATCCTAATATAATATTTCATAGAAATCAGATAGAGATTCATGTCTTTTATGAGATGCCTTGAAGATATTTTAATCTGTGCTCGTTAGGAGGGAGATTAATGAGGTTTTGATATCCAATTTTGAGATGGATGAAGTTTTAGTACAATTTCTAGATGTTGGAAATCATGAAAAGTTTGCTTATTTTCTGCTATGTAACTTTGTTTCAAGTACCACATAAATGAGATCCATAATTTACTAGAAATTGAGTTTTCACGGGACATATGTAGAATGGAGTTCCTACTCTACAAAACACACGCTCCTTAAAAGATTTTCAACTACCACATAAATGAGATCCATAATTTACTAGAAACCAAGTTTCCATGGGACATATGTAAAATAGAGTTCTTACTCTACCAAACACAAGCTTCCTAAAATATTAATAAAAGAACAACTTACAACTCTACTTGTAAAATAGACCAAGAGATATTATTGCCAAAACAATCACTTCAAAAAAATTTACTTGAAATAAGATTTCATTTTTTAACATACTTTTGTTAATACTCAAAAGTTTATGAGATGGATGAAGTTTTGTGATGTCTTTTATGAGATGCCTTGAAGATATTTTAATTTGTGCTCGTTAGGAGGGAGATTAATGAGGTTTTGATATCCAATGAGATGGAAGAAGTTTTAGTACAAATTCTAGATGTTGGAAATCATGAAAAGTTTGCTTATTTTCTGCTATGTAACTTTGTTTCAAGTACCACATAAATGAGATCCATAATTTTCTAGAAATTGATTTTTCATGAGACATATGTAGAATGGAGTTCCTACTCTACCAAACACGAGCTCCTTAAAAGATTTTCAACTACCACATAAATGAGATCCATAATTTACTAGAAACCGAGTTTCCATGAGACATATGTAAAATAGAGTTCTTACTCTACCAATCACAAGATCCTTAAAATATTAATAAAAGAACAACTTACAACTCTACTTGTAAAATAGACCAAGAGACATTATTGCCAAAACAATCACTTTAAAAAAAAAATTACTTGAAATAAGATTTCATTTTTTAACATACTTTTGTTAATACTCAAAAGTTTATGAGATGGCTGAAGTTTTTTTATGTCTTTTATGAGATGCCTTGAAGATATTTTAATTTGTGCTCATTGGGAGGGAGATTAATGAGGTTTTGATATCCAATTTTGAGATGGATGAAGTTTTAGTACAATTTCTAGATGTTGGAAATCATGAAAAGTTTGCTTATTTTCTGCTATGTAACTTTGTTTCTAGTACCACATAAATGAGATCCATAATTTTCTGTGGAAAAATGAGATCCACAATTTACTAGTGATCTAAAAATGAAGAAGACTTGTAAACTTGGAAATATTTGCAAGTAAAGTTTATGTGTTAAAAGCAAATGGATCAACTTTGCAACACATCATTAATAGGATTTACTCATTTAAGACACAAATAAACAACAACATAATCAATGAACATAAGCACATAACTCAACAAATGATAAAGGAGTTCAACCCTCTCTTGGGCTACATCTCCTGGTCCAACTTCCAATGGATCATTATTATTAATTGCTCAAAGTGCTAAAAAATGTGCTTTACAATGCTCAAATTGACCAACAGACTACTCCAATGGCTTCAGAGCATCCAAAAACCCCTAGCTGGGCTTTTTTGGCACCTCGTTTGGCCAAAAAACGAAGAAGTTAGGCTTCCTGGAAGTCCCCCTTCAAGCTTGTTGTCTCTGCATCTACAAATTGCACCCTTGTTCATTCAACCTAGCACACACGCTATTTAAAGAGTAAAAACCCGGCACCGAACACAACCGCGCAAACGGTGTGAACTGTAGGATGGTTACGGGCGCACCTAGCCCCTAACCGCCAAGGTTGAAGTCATATGGTCATGTGACCACGCTTGTTTTAAAATGGGTCTCCATCCCATAGGCGAATAATAAAGTAACACTTGGCGGGTAGTTTTTTGGTTACACAACTGTTTGAACCATATATGCAAACGCGCGTGCACACACCATAATATATAGCCGTGGGTCATATATGAAATAGCGCGTGACCAAGGGCTAGGGCCAAGCCCCGGCCCAGTCGCGGCCCAAACCACACATACATTCAATTTTAAATACAATCCAGAACATATATATAATAAACAATGCTCGGTGGCGCGCCGGTTGGTGGCTCTTTGCCAAGTCGTTGCCCCTGCCCGGAGGTTGTGGGGTCGACTCTTGCCAATGACAAAACTTTTAAACCAAACAACAAGTGACATGTGGCGGCCACAGATTGGGCCACATGTCAACATACCATTAGCCACCAAAAGGACACGTGTCAAACACTCATATGCCAACTGTCTTCCAATAAGTGAAGGCCACGTCATCATCTGCCACCTAGACGTACGATCTCTGCCACATCAATGTATGGTCATGCCACGTCAACATCTGTACGGACTGTACGAACTGCACAGTCAGCGTCCCCTTTTTTTGGCCTGTTTGACGATTCGAACAGATCGCGATATCTCTCGCTCCCGATGTCCGTTTGAACCCAAACGAGTTGTGTTGGGTTCGCAACGACGAGACCTATGCTCTCGTTCGATTTGAAGCGATTCCGAGCACTTTGAATTTTTGAGCAAAATTTGATCCCCTGATCACACCTCCCCATTGGGAAGCTTTTGGACCTCCAAAAGACTATATTCAGTCTATGTGAAGATGAGGGTATAGTTCCCTCACCCTTCCAACCTCAATCCACTTGTCTTTGCTTGGATTGGTACCTTTAAAACCAACTCGAAGATACTCCACATTTCCTTGTTTTGAAGTTCACATTCTCCTGTCAAGGATTGTGTCTTCATGCAGTTCTGTAAGATATTCTGGGGAAAAATCATCTATAGAAGGAATCTGAACATGCTCTCCATGATCATCAATCAATGGAGGCTCATACAATTTCAAATTCT
>ML783849.1:306251-318390 GCA_009831015.1 Picea engelmannii | reverse complement strand
GTGAGAAACTTGAACAAGAAGTTGTCTCATTGAGGAAGAGCTTAAGAAACTCTCAAGTGCCAAAAGACTTAACACATCTTGGATGCATGGGTGAAACTTCATACAAAGAAGATGAAAATACCAACAAGAAGGTTGAAGAAATATCTACACAGACAGTTGATGAGAAGTGGACCAAGATACCAGAAAGAAGGAATGATTACAAAAGAGATGAATATCCAAGAAGACCCCATACCTTCAGGAATCAAAGAAGCTTCAATCAGTATGACGGAAACTACAAAAGAGTAGATCATGAACCCAAATGGACTACATCACAAAGAAGGTCACTTACTCCCAGGTATCAAAATTTCTTTCTTGGTCATTGTTTTACTTGCAAAAATTTTGGACATAAGGCAATTAATTGCAGAATCAATGAAAGGAACAACTATGCAAGAAACATGAATGGTGTAAATAGAAGATATGTGTTATAGCAAGATCTGCCTCACGCTATGCAATATTGCACATAAGGCCCTTTTCCATTTGCCCATGTAGACTTATCATCCATGTTTGTAAATCCCAGAGTTAAAAATACATATTTTTCCACATGTACGCATCTTTCGTACTATACAACATGCGTATACGTAGGTTGCACCACTACAGCTCGTGTACATCGGGATTTGTGCCAAAAAATGAAAATTAATGTCAGGTTTCCATGTCATGACATGAGATCTATGATCCTTGGCCTTCCATATACTGGAAACGTTCCAACTCGGCCCTTCAGTTCCATTTTGAAGGCTATAAATGGGCCAATTATGAGCTATGGAAAGGGGGAAAGAATTCAACTTTGAGAGCAAAGTTGCTCTAGATAAATTATTTACTTCATATTGAGTATGCATCCCTTTGTCCTTTAAGTCTGAACACAGTGTTCAACCCCCAAGCTCTTCCCTTATTGATTGAGAACCTCATTGTTTCTCTTTTATGAGCTTTCCTTTGGTGGAGGATTGAAGTGGTGGAGGCCCAACTAGAAGGAACTTAGTTTCTCGATTCCGAACCGTGCCAACACAGAAGTCTGTAAAATTTTCACTTCTGTTGATCATATATTAATAGAAATACTATTTTCTCGTCCAATTGATATCTTGCAAATATTTGAATTATTATTCCACGGGCGTACTTGTCATGTTTATTAATGGATTATGCTAATGAATGTTCTAACATAATTTATTATCACCATATGCTTGCTTTTCTTGGTTGTTGAGGACTAGTTGCAGGTATATTGCTTTGGGTCAAGTGCTCAACGGTGGAATTCATCGAACGTCTGGACAAGGTAGGCCTTTTATCTTGTCTTTCTAGCATATTTGTTTACATAGCATACTTGAGAAGAGAGTTGATTTCTGCAGTCATTTCTGTTTGTTGTGGTTTACCCTAGCCATAGAGATATTTTCCTCACAACAGAATTGGCGACCATATTGGGGATTGAATCTTCTTTCTTAGGGTTTGGAGTACTTTTCTCCTTAGATTTCTCTCATTCCTATTGTGTTTCTTTTCGTATCATTGCTTGACAGCCTCTGTTCACTCCGAGTCTGATTCTTCAGCCTTCTCCCTTGCTTAGCCTTGTTTTTTGAAACATATATGCAGTTTTTGGCTTGACAATCACGTATATACGCAGACTATCCCTCTGCAAGCTGTGTACATACGCTATGTTTCCTTGAACAGTCATGTACATCAACCTTCTTTGCTTGTTTGCTTGGTCTTGTGGTTGCTAGGTGGGATTTGATGTTTGCCGAGTCTTCTTGGGTCTCTGTAGTGCCTGTTAAGTGCTTGTGGGATGACAAGAAACCTGTCTTTGGTTGAATTTTTGGGCGGAGTCTTTCTCATCACCCTTTCATTTTAATTGTCCTTGTACATTGGACTGGGTGTCTTGTTGCTTGGTATCCTGCTTGAGTTATCTTTTTCTATACACAATAGAGTTTATATATCAAGTTATTGTTTAGTCCATGCATTTTCATTTCTCTTATATTGAAAATACAAAAATATTAGGCATTTTTCATTGCTTGGCATTTTGGTCTTTTGAGTCCTTTTCATTAGCTTAGTGCATGTAATGAAAGGTTGCATTTTTACTTCAAAATTGCAGAGTTAAAATTGAAAATTGTATTTTTTTTAAGAAGCATATCATTCATTGAAAATTGAAGTTAGGGCTTTGCATTATATTCATATTTACTTTTCTTGTTGAGTCATAACATCATGAGTTTCACTACCATACCTTTTTGAGTAATCACGACCACTAAAATTAACGCTATAATTTAAAATTGATTAGTCACGATTTTATTTTCTAGGATGCACAAACTAGCTTAGGATTTAGCACCTTGGAATAGGATTTTGTGAGTAAACTTCTCCAAGGCAATTAAATCAGCATATGTGTCTAACAAAGGGAGTGGAGAAATTCATTGTATAATTGGTAATATCAGGAGGCCTCGCTCACATCGGAGTTAATCACGAGGTCGCGCGAGGTTGGTTGAAGGGATATCCCCTCGATACCTTCCTAGCGTCAGAGATATTTCTGGGGATCTATTCGTATCTGGGGATCTTGCTAGTGCCTTTACCTTCATGAGAGGCGGTGCTTTCAAGGTTTCGGGCTTTGCTACCCTGCCCATACGGTGGACCTGACTTACGACTGCTCGCATGTGCATCCGTTATACATTGGTTTCTTATTTGCTTGATTTAGGTGCCACATAGGTTATTGCAGGGGTTATTCTGCAGGTACCCTGGGTCAGATAAGGGTCAGACAACACACAACCTTTATAGAGGATTACCTCTCTGGGGGGACCTGACCGACTGGTTATTAAGCCCACGAGGGCCCTTAAAACTAATTTTGTTACCTCCGATCTTTAGCAGGGAGTCTCAGGCCCCTCTTGGGCGAGACATACCTTCTTTAGGGAGGGAGGCCACTTTCAACCACTTTACCCCATTTGTGTGTATATTGGCCGTTTGACTTTTGGTGTGCTCTTTGATTACTAGTTGGCATTAGGATTTATTTTTTGTCTTTAGAGTCTTAAGTCATCATGGAGTCGGACCAGTGTCCAAGTCGGTCTCGTTGCTTGTTACAGTTACCACCAGATTTCGAGTCTTTGCCTTCTAAAAGGCGTAGAGTTATTAGACGTGGTACAGACACATCCACTGCTCATACTTGTGATTCTACATGGATGAGTATTGAACCTAGTCTTTAGAACAATGGGAGCCCTTCGAATCCCACACCCATTATAGTTAATGTCACCCCTTCGACTCCTGCAACCACAATGGTTGTAGTGTTTGAGGCACCTATCATTACTATGGATCGACCTATAGTGAATGCTCAATATCTTGCCTCGAATCCTTTTGGGTCTCTTGGTCACTCACCGAGCTATAATGTTCAGTCCATCCCTATGGACTCTAGTCCTTTTTCCTATGGCATGCTGAACTTTACTTCATAGTTTTCGAATGCCATCCCAGCTGTTGGCCCTAATGCTAGCATTGGGATTGGGGGCACTACACCTCCTTATACTCCATTTTCGTTTGGTGGTTCTCAGATTCCTCAGACAACTCCTAATATGGGAGGCATTCTTGTTTTTAACCCCGGGTCTAATCCTCTTGCTTCTGGGTGGAACAACCAACCTGGAGGAAAAACTTCTACTCAAGTTCCATCCCATACCCCTACCTCCTCGGTGTCGATTCTGACCAATACATTTGGCATGAAGAATCCACCTCTATCCTCCAGATTCACACCCAGAGGAGGTTAGTTTCACTCTTTGGGAAACCCCCAACCCAGATCCAATCCGGTTGGGGGTAATTTTTATAACCCCCATCAGAATATTCCTATGGGAATGATGCCCAACCAACATTTTATGAATCAGCTCGGAGGAGGGTCTTACAATCCATGAAAGGGCCATGGTGCTTACCAAAACCCTGAATGGACTGCAGTTCCTCAAACACAATCTTTCCAGGGAGCTTGGGGCCAGATGTCGCAACCCCGTCTCCCTTTTCTGGCCACGATTAACCTACCAGACTTGTCTAAGTTGATGAACAACCCTGTGATTCATGATCCTACATAGCCCCCTATCCCCACCAAGCTTCCTTCAGACATTCCAAAATTCGAAGGTAAGAATGGCGAAGATCCTAGTGATCACGTTACTACCTTTCACCTATGGTGCTCCTCAAATTCCCTTAATGACGATTCCATTCGGTTAAGATTATTTCAAAGCACCCTCATCAGGGTCACTGCGAAATGGTATATCGAGCTACCTAAGGGGGCATATGGGACCTTTAGCTAGATGGTGTTGGTCTTCCTGAACCACTTCCAATTGTCGGTTCATTACGATGCTGGCCTAGAACTTCTATCGACTTTACGCCAGGACACAAGCACTCATATCTTAGATCATATCTAGGAGTGGCGTAGACAGAAGAGGTTGATTAAGACTTCCATACCCCCGACCTTTCTTTTAGAATGGTTTCTTATGTCTTTTCACCCTCCTATCTCAAAGGATGTTGCTACATCCAGGGTTACCACTGAGGAAGAAGCAATCTTTAAATCCCAGCAGTTAGATCTTATATACGCTCAGTTTGGGATGTTATACCACATTCTTTTGGATGCACCGCAGTCAACTTATGACCCTAGACAAAAGCCTGAACCTCATGTCGATGGCATTGTAGGCTCCGCTAATGTAAAATCCGCAGACTCGGTGACAAGCCATTTGAAAGAGTTGTCTCTAAACCAGTCTGCAGGAGGTCGAGTTTCATTTGTGTCTTCCAATCCCACTCAGTCAACAGATGTACATTCCGTGCAATCGTCGTCCGAACCTGTTGGCCCTTGACCAATTTTAAGGAACAATTGGTCATATTTGACCATTTTTGGGACTTCGACAGCCTATCGAAGATGGAGCGCTAGAAAAAGCAGAGATCATGGGATCTCGACCCACTTTCGGGCCCCTTTTTGGGTTTTGGGACAATGTAATGGGAAAGGGATGTCGGCCCATGGGTTCACCCACGCTTAGGCCCACTTTTGTATGTATAAATATATGTCTAGGAGAAGTAAGTAAGAGGACGGTAGCCTATCTATGTGATGTAAGCTAAGTGCTAGTAGTGCTCTGTGCATGACTGTAGAAGGGCTACAGAGCTAAGTGCAAGTTATTGTAGAGATTATAGAAGGCTTTGTGCTACAACGCAAGGAAGAAGGATCTAGCGAGCTGCACAGATCTTCTGTCCTGTGCGCAGAAGGGTTTTTGCTGACTGTGTGCTGTAATCGATTGAAGACATTAATAAAGAAGAAGAGTTGGTGGACGTGGCCCCAGGGTGGGGGTGAACCATGTACATGTTGTGTTGCTCTGCTTTGTGCAATGTATCGATGTGTTTCTATGTGATGAATTTTAGATAGATCTGATGTTGCTTTGCACCTAATCATGTGAATGAATGCTAGATATGACCTATATGGATGTGCTTAGTGCTTGAATCTGCTAGATCCAATGTGTTCCTTTTACGTTAAGTGTTATTAGATGATGGATCTGGTTGCATACTGCGATACTCTGTAATTAGGGTATGTCTGCGCTGTCACTATGGACTGAATATTGATGAATATTAATTGCTAAGTGTTCTGTTAAGTGTTAGAATCACAGATCTGTGTCCCAACTAAGGTTGCAGACATCTGAGTCCTGCAACCACCCCTGCCTCTACCTCGGGTGAGACTTCATCTACTTCGCAGGTTTTGTCGAAAGGGCCGATAGTTAGGGTTTTGTTGGTGCGTTGTTGTAGCATTGAACCCTGGGTCTGCCCCTATGCCAACGGACCCAAATGGTAACCAACAACCAGGCGAGAATAAGAAGAAAGGACGTAATAATCGTAACGGTGGAAAAAATAATAATAAACCCAAGGACAATGGTAATAATGAGAAGACAGATAATAATGATGGAGAGGGAAAGCGAGAAAGACGTAAGGTGAAGTTTCCCTATAATCTTTGTATAGACGATCACCTTACCCATTTATGCCCAAAAATTGTGTAAGTTGCGAGGCTATTATCTTTACCGTCTGTCGTGCTGACAAATCCTTTTCCACATAACCAACACATGGCCTCGAGTTCCTCAAATGCTGGAAATGCGGCTAGTGGGAGTCAAAACCCGTTGTTGCAAGACGAAAACCATTTGTGTATCAATATGGTCGATGTGAATGTTAACCTCTCCACTCGATCTTGAGATTATAGCTCTTCACAAGATATACCTGGTCTAGAATCTCCTCCTCCTCCTCCGGAGATGAATTTACAGATTGAAAAACCAGAGCCATCGTGTCATATTTTGAAAGGAGTACTCAAGTGCTCTACTCACAATCCAAATGCTAGAGTCGCCCATAACTACTCTATTATGAAGGAATTGGGTCAAACCCCTTATGTGATGTCGTCTTTGGAGGTACTCCAGACGTGTCCTTCACAAAGGAATGCCTTACTATCTGTGTTAGGAGCTCTAGAACCTAGTGGCTCAAAATTTATCAAGTTTGACGTCACAGTTGTGTGTAACTGTGTTGAACCTGCACATAATAGATCTAGCTAAACAATAATACACACATTTGCAGAGAGAATTGGAGAAAGAAGAAGAAGGAGAGAAAGAATGGAAGAATTCTCATTAGGCGTTATGAATAATGAATAATTTACACATGATATACTCTGTATAACTCAATGAGTTCGACTTGAGGTGAACCAATGTGCCATAGTGGTGGTCTAGAGTGATTTGGACACACACCAATAGTTACGAGAGTGAAATTCCACCTATTCTAGTCTCTCAGGCAGTTACGTGAGTGAACTTCCACCTAGTTGAGTTAACTAGTCAACTAGTCTTCAGTTAACTGACTGAACATAGAGTAGTGAGGAGTTAACTCAGGGAATCAAGGCTAATGTGCCACTCTGGTGATGATACCAAGACAAGATTGAATTAGCATGGTGATGATCCCAATGTTGCATGGTGATGATCCCAATGCAATGTCTAAACTCAACTCAACTAGTCAAACTGAAGTGTCAACTGAAAAAGAATATTTTCCAGGTGGAATATTCTCTCCTAAATTATAGGAGACTGGATAATGACTAATTATGACTAATAAAAAAGGAAAAACCTTAGGAAACAGAAATCCTAGGTGTGTGTGAAGTAACTCCAACACCCCCCCTGAACATCACTATGGTGAAAATAAATATTGGGTCCTGGAAACGAGGTCGTGTTAGGTACCCAAGTACAAAAGATACACTGAAAATAAAGTGAGGAAAGAGGGAAAACATCATGGGAAACCCCCCCCCTCAAGGTACAATGTATGTAAAAAGAAGAACTACAGTTGCTAGAAAACGACGTCCTTCACTCCAAGACGACCTCGCAGAGAATGGAATTTCTGCACAGTGAAGGTCTTGGTGAAAATGTCTGTCGTCTGTTTTGCTGAAGGAAAAAAATGTAAGTCGATGATCCCCTCGTGTACTAAGTCCCATATGTAGTGCATGTGGATATCGATGTGCTTCATCCGCTGCCTATGAACTGGATCTCTGCAGAACTTCAAAGTGCTCTGGTTGTCATACCAGATGACGATCGATCGATGAAATTGAATGCCCAACTCAATGAGAAAATGTTGTAGCCACATAGCCTGAATGGTTATGTTAACTACCCCTCTGTACTCTACCTCGGCTGAAGATAGATAAATGACAACTTTCTTCTTGCTCGACCAACAGATAGGCCCGGAACTAAGAATGAGTGAGTAACTAGATGTGGACTTGCGATCAATGCTATCGCCAGCCCAGTCAGAATTAGTAAACCCATTGAGATATAATGTAGAGTCTACTGCATAATGAATCCAAAAGGTGATGGTGCCCTATACGTATCGAAGGATACACTTTGCAGCTTTCCAATGTAGCTCATGTGGCTCTTGCATGAACCTGGAAACTGCGCCAACTGCATATGAGAGGTCTGGTCTGGAGTGTGTGAGATACAACAAGCTCCCGACTAGTTGTATGTACAGTGTGTTGTCAACCAATGGAGTCTCCCCACCATCCTCAAGTTTCACTCCTGATAGGAAAGGAGTAGGAGCAGACTTGTAGTCTGTCATGTGAAATATCTCAAGGAGATCTCGTGCATACTTGGCTTGAGACAGTTTGATGCCTGATGCATCCTGACTGATCTCAAGTCCAAGGAAGAAGTGTAGCGGACCCATGTTCATCATCAAAAACATGTCATGAAGAATCCTCTTGACTACAACAATCATTGAATTTGAGCAACCGGTGATCAAAAAATCATCGACATACATAACTAAAAGTAGAAGTGAATCAATTTTCCTGAGCATGTATACATTTGGGTCTGATTTACAACGTACAAAGTTTTGTGACAACAGGTAGGAGTCCATCTTGGCATACCATGCTCTCGGAGCCTGTTTGAGGCCATAAAGTGACTTCTTCAGTCGACAAACCAAAGATGAGTCCTGCATAAATCTTTGGGGCTGCTCCATGTAGATCTCCTCAGAGAGATCACCGTGAAGAAATGAATTCTTCACGTCCATCTGATGGAATTCCCATCCCTTGGTTGCCGCAATGGAAAGTGCCAATCATATGGAATCCATCTTCTACTGGAGCGAAGGTCTCATCATAGTCAATACCATGAACCTGTTGAAAGACTTTAGCAACAAGGCTGGTTTTGTATCTGCTGATATGTCCATCTGCTGCACTCTTGGTCCTGTAGACCCATATGCATCTGACAAGTTTCCTCCCAGAAGGAAGTGGAACCAGAACCCAAGTCCAGTTCTCGAGGAGGGAGTTGTACTCCTCCTGCATGGCAGATTCCCAAAAGGGATTTCTAGCAGCCTTGCCATAAGACTGTGGATCTGAAGGCTGAGCCAAGAAAATATGCTTGGAAGGAAATGGTTTAGTGGAAGTGAGTGCAACAGGAAGCTCCTCAAAATCAGATTGAGTCCTCCTAGTATCAGCTGGATCACCTACGAGGTCCCCTCCATCCTGAAGAGTAGTCTCTTCCCACTTGGGCCTCTGCTCTGGATCTGCAACTGCATATGGATGCTCTGACTCTGCATCTCACTGTACTAAATCTAAATATGAATCATCCGAGTCCTCTGAATTAGAAATCTCGTCTGAATAAGAGTTAGCATGTGCATGCTCATCATCCCGAACAGGTGGAAGAGTGAAGGTGTCTGCATGCGACTGCTGATGTACATGAGAGACACTTTCCTTGAATTGGACACTACGCTCAATGATGAGCCGATATGAGGAAAGATCAATAAGCCGATATCCCTTCACACCATCAGGGTATCCAAAAAAAATGCACTCAGTGCTCTGTGGATCAAGTGCCTTCCTCTTTTCAGAGGGAATACGAGCCCATGCACGAGAACCAAAATTGCGAAAGTGGGTCACTTCCATTTTGAGGCTGCTCCAAGCCTTGTAGGGGGTCTTATCCTTGACAGATCTATGGGGAGATCTATTTTGGATGTATGTTGCATAGTTAAGTGCTTCGGCCCATATTCTCTGTGGTAGTGACTTTGCATGCAACATGCAAGATGCCATCTCCTTTAGATATTTGTTTTTCCGCTCAGCAACTCCATTTTGCTGCGGAGTATAGGGAAATGTATGCTGCAACTGAATCCCTGCCTCATGGAAAATATTATGGATCTCATGATTCACATACTCTCCACCATTATCAGTTCGAAGGAATTTGATCTTATTTCCGGACTGTGTCTCAACCAAAGCTTTGAAATCTTTGAGGTGTTGAAAGACCTCAGATTTTTGCCTGAGAAAGTAGATCCATGTAAAACGTGAGAAACCGTCAACAAAAATGAGAACAAACCTCACTTTGTTGATCGATGGATGTGGAAAAGGACCCATGAGGTCACTATGGATTAGATCTAAAGGTGCGGAAGCTCGCTGAAACTTTCCCTTGTCAAATTTCTCTTGAGGGTGTTTTCCAAGAACACATCCCTCACATACTCCCTTGGAGAAATGGATGTCTGGTAGACCATCAACTAATCTATGCTTGCTAATTTGTTGCATGTATCTGAAATTCAAATGTCCAAACTTTTCGTGCCATATCCTACTGCTTTCATCATCATGAGTAAGCAGTAAAGCAGAATCAGGTTCAATGAACTCAGAAAATGTATACAATCTAGACTGATGATTTACCTCACCGGTTGCAACCCTGGAGTTGGTTTGCATGTCATAGATGTCCATGGAATTTGGTGTGAATACGACTCTCTTTCCGGTGTTGGAATTCATCATCTGATACACAAAGAGAAGGTTGACATAAATCTTGGAAACATGTAGCACATTCTCAAAACTTCCGTTGGTGAGTTCAATCCTTCCTTTGCCGGTGACTTCGACATAAGAGTTGTCCCCCATCAGAATGGGAGGACCTTTGCATGCATCCAAAGAATAATATACTACTTTTGAGGAAACCATGTGATGTGATGCTCCTGAATCTACGATCCAAGCATCAGGAGAGGAGTTGATGGCAATTAAGGCATGGTTAGAATTGTCTTTCTTGGAATTCAGATCTTTTGGCTTCTTCTTCTTTGCACCCTTGGGGATGCAATCGCCAAGGTTGTTTTTCTGAAGTATCTAAGACATCATATCTATTTGTTTTTAAATGCATGCGGATTCCGAATGGAATTCTTTGTGACAGTATGCACATTTCTCTCATTTTCTTCCCTTTTCTCCTTTGGATCTAGAGGCATCGGTGAAGGGTTTTGTGTACCCTTCCTTCTTCGTATGTTCATGAGATTTCTACTTATATTTATCTTTATATTTCTGATATTTTTGGCTGCCATCATGCACAGTGAGTGCATGCGCCCTTGGGCCTTTGATTGCGCCCATTTTGATGAGCTTGGTTTGCTCTTGTGTCAAGGATTCGATAAATTCCTCAAGAGAAGGCATCTTCCAGGTGGCTCCAGAGGCAAATATGACAGTATGGAATGTAGATATGAATACGAAAAATTCAGGACCAATCTTGGAGAGAATGGTGAGAAACATTTGTTTCTCCTCTGTCGATTTATCAACCCCGCAAGCTTTGAGTTGCGACAATAAATCCTTGAATTTTGTAAAGAAATCTTGGATATTGTTGAAGCTTTTTGGATCCAATGTGAGCAGCTCCACCTCCAGCATGTGTCCCCTCATCTCATCCTGTTTTCCAAATATCCCTTCCAATATTTTCCAGGCTTCATTGGGAGTCTTACAGGAAGATATGTGAAAAAGGAGATCAGGGGAGATAAGACTGCAAATTGTTCTGAGTGCCTCATCCATGCGATTTAAGTACTTGGATTTTTCTATGGACGATGTTGGTTATGTATCTGTATTCATGGTTAACCTATATAACCCTCTATATCGGAGATGTATGGCTATTTTCTCCTTCCATGCAAAATAGTTGTAAGATGTCAGAATGAATTCTTTTTGGAATTCCATCTTTCCGCTGTCTTCAATCTTTTGTACCTGCAAAAATTTTTGGTGTAGCTTTTTCTTAGAAGTCCGTCATCTATGATACCATGTAAATGTGTTGAACCTGCACATAATAGATCTATCTAAACAATAATACACACATTTGCAGAGAGAATTGGAGAAGGAAGAAGAAGGAGAGAAAGAATGGAAGAATTCTGATTAACCATTATGAATAATGAATAATTTACACATGATATACTCTGTATAACTCAATGAGTTCAAATTGAGGTGAACCAATGCTCCATAGTGGTGGTCTAGAGTGATCTGGATACACACCAAAAGTTACAGGAGTGAACTGCCACCTATTCTAGTCTCTCAGACAGTTACAGGAGTGAACTGCCACCTAGTTGAGTTAACTAGTCAACTAGTCTTTAGTTAACTGACTGAACATAAAGTAGTGAGGAGTTAACTCAGGGAATCAAGGCTAATGCGCCACTCTAGTGATGATACCAAGGCAAGGTCTAATTATCATGGTGATGATCCCAATGTTTCATGGTGATGATCCCAATGCAACGTCTAAACTCAACTCAACTAGTCAAACTGAAGTGTCAATTGAAAGAGAATATTCTCTAGGTGGAATATTCTCCCCTAAATTATAGGAGACTAGATAATGACTAATTATGACTAATAAACAAGGAAAAACCTTAGGAAAAATAAATCCTAGGTGTGTGTGAAGTAACTCCAACAATG
>ML783849.1:292854-305406 GCA_009831015.1 Picea engelmannii | reverse complement strand
ACAATTCTCAGCCAACAACTGAGAATATTAGTGTCAAAATGTATTCTTCCCTGATGGGTACTTTCGAATTCATGGCACCAAGTCATCACGTTTACGCCATGTCCAGTAGGCTCATTTCGACAGGGAGGTCCATTCCTTTCCGCACTTCCTATTTTAGTGATCCATGGACCCTACCTTCCTCGACTTCGTCTTGTGAAGGTTAGTCACATGCTGGAAAGGCCATGACACTATCGACAACGAAGATTGTGTATCAAGTTGTTCTTGACTCTTCCGCCGATCCCGATCCTGTTACCTCGTCGACAGACAAGGAGGATCCCGTTCTTAGGCCCACGTGGGCCACTTCATTGTCTTATTCACATGATTGCCTCGATGAGACTTTTCCTTTAGACAAAGCTATCATCGAATCCATGAATGGTTCTGAAAAACCTTGGGATGATATGCATCACCACTCTTATTTTCTCCCAGAGCTTGAAAGAATGAAGCAAGATGACTTTCGATCTACTTTGAGTGAGATAGTCGGTCATGCCATAGTTCCACTTGATACGTATGACATTTATGCCGAAGAAAATATGGCGATTATTTCTCCTACTGTCACGATCAATATCTCTCGTACCCCTGGAAAGATTGAAAACGTACATATCGGTGCAGATTGTTTGCCAGAAGAAATCTTGATCTACACCGAACTCTTCAAGGAATTTTGAGATGTATTTTCTTGGTCATATGAAGAGATGCCAGGAATCAACTCTCGTATTGTCGATAATGAGATTAGAACTTATCTGAATGCTAAACCTATTCGACAATGTCTTAGAGCTGTCAATCCCCGGAAGGCCCCTACTATTAAGGCAGAGGTGGAGAAGTTGCTTAATGTTGGATTCATCTACCCAGTTCCCTTGACTGAATGGGTATCCAATCCCGTTCATGTGAATAAAAAGAAAGGAACTATCCGTGTATGTATGGAATTTCGTGACCTAAACAAGGCATGTCCTAAAGAAAAATTCCCGACACCTTTCATCGATTAGATTCTCGACGAGTGTGTGGGAAGCAAAGTGTTTTCTTTTATGGACGGGTTTTCAGGGTATAACCAAATTCAAATTAAACATGAGGATCAACACAAGATGACATTTATTTTTCCTTGGGGTACTTTCGCATACCGGAAAATGCCTTTCGGCCTTAAAAATGTTAGAGACACCTTCCAACGTGCCATGAAATTTGCATTCCATGATCTTAAGCATATAGTCAAAGATTACCTTGACGATATCGCTGCTCACTCTCGTAAGAGAGAGGATCATGCTACGCACCTTCGGCTTTTTTTTGAAAGATTTCGTTACTATAGAATCCAGTTAAACCCTCACAAGTTCATATTTTGCGTTAGGTCGGGGCGTCTTTTGGGATTTGTAGTTTCTGAGACCGGGATCATGGTAGATCCGTTAAAGGTTGAGGCAATACTTTGATTGCCTCCCCCGCGCACTATTAGAAAACTTCAAGGTTTACATGGGAAAACTAATATTCTACATCGGTTTATAGTAAATTATGCCAATATCACTAAGTGTTTCATGCGTCTTTTGAAGAAGGACACCCCTTTTATCTGGGATGAGTGATCCCAGGAGTCCTTCGATGCTTTGAAGAAACCTTGGTATCGACGCCTCTGCTGAAGTATCCAGACTATAGTAGGGATTAATTGCTTTATATCGCCGCGTCTGAGGAGACGATTGGTATGGTTTTGGTTCAAGGGTATGATGAGATCTGCGAGCACGTCATCTACTATCTTAGTCGAAACTTAGTCGATATTGAGCTTAATTATTCTCACGTTGAAAATCTAGCTTTGGTTGTTGTTCATGCAGTCCAACGTTTACGTCATTATATATTACTTTGAAAGACTACTGTGGTTTCCGATGATAATCCCTTTCAAGATGTCCTTACTAGGCATATCATAGGGGGAAAATATAATAAATGGATTGTCATTTTACAAGAATTTGATCTCGATTTCGCTTCTACGAAATCCAAGAAATCGCTAGTCTTTGCGGAGTTAATATCTGACTTTCCATGATTAGATGAGGATGTTATCCATGTTGATTCTTTTGCGGATGAACACATTTTTCTTGTCTCGTCGTCCGACCCCTGGTATGGAGACATTGTTCTCTATCTTCAAACCTTGAAGTTCCCTCAACATCTCTCGCGAGATGACCAACGACGTATATGGTGCCAAGCTAAGAATTATACTATCATCGGTGACACTTTGTATTGCCGAGGAATAGAAAATATCTTGCGTCGTTGTTTAAGTCACGGAGAAGCTGAGTTAGTCATGAACGATTTCCACAGTGGGGCTTGTGGTGGTCATCTATCTGGGCTTTCGACAATCGAAATTGTTTTGTGAGCCAGTTATTTTTGGCCTTCTATATTTAAAGGATGTATTGAAGCGGTTAAGAAGTGTCACCCCTGCCAGGTGTTCACTCAGAAAATGCGCTCGCATCCAGCCCCTCTTCACCCAGTCATTACAGTCAGTCCCTTCACCAAGTAGGGGGTGGACTTCGTGGATTGCAACCCAACTTCGGCTGGGGGGAATCAACACATTATCATGGTCTTCAACTACTTTACTAAGTGGGCCAAAGCCATGCCTACAGTTAAATCTGATGGGAAGACCATCACCTTCTTCGTATTCAATCAAATTATCGTCCAGTTCGGTATCCCGAGTGAGATTGTCACTAATCATGGCAGTCACTTTCAGAACAAAATGATGGAAGAACTAGCATCTAAGCTGGGTTTTAGACATGGTCATTCTTCTCCTTATTACCCCCAGGAAAATGGACAGGTAGAGGCCGTCAACAAGTCTCTCAAGACCATTTTGCAAAAAACTATCATCTAGAGTAAGTTCGACTAGCACATTATGCTATATCCCACACTTTGGGCATACCGAACCTCGGTCAAGACTACCACTGATTTTCCCCCTTTTGAGTTAGTACACAATGTGGAGTCGATATTACCTATTGAATGCAAAATCCCTTATCTTAATTTGGAATTCACGCTCCTACCTGACACTTTTGATCTCGAGCGACGCCTTGTACACCTAGAGAGTCTTGACAAGCAGCGTCGAGATGCCTCTATGGCTATCGAGGCAAACAAAAGAAGTGTCAAGGCCCAGTATGATAATTATGTCTGTCCTCAGTTGTATGCTAAGGGTGACTTGGTCCTCTTATATTATTAAGCCAAAGAACCACTAGGGGCAGGCAAGTTTAAACCCATGTGGCACGGTCCTTATATTGTGCGACGTGTCTTAGAAAAAGGATCCTATGAGTTAGAAGATTATGAAGGGAATATGTTGGCCGAGCCCAATAATGGGCTCTACTTGAAAAGATATTACGCTTGAGCCCCAAGCTCGGGTGGAACTCTTTGTATACTAATTTGATTTAGTGTATATATATTTTCCCTTTCTTTTCGTCTTCATCATGGTTATCGAGTTTTCCCTTGGTTGGCAGATGTCAATGGAGTCTTCGGTCTACATAATATTCAGAGACGGAGCCAGTCGTCATACACGGAACTTGGCTTCCACCGCTTGGGTGCTTTACTCACTCGAGGGTCTACTGGTGTCTTCAGGTGGCGTATGCCTAGGGCCATCCACAAATAATGTGGTCGAATATAGCGTCGTTATAGAACTTTTGCATGATGCTATATCACATGGTATTCACTCTTTAGAGGTTCGCCTGGATTCCCAGTTAGTAGTATGTCAGTTGAACAACAGTTACCACGTGCGTGATCCTACTTTAGTCCGACGATTCCTACAGGTACGTCTTTTAGAACGACAATTTGATTTTATTACTTATTATCACATTCCTAGGAGTTCTAATCATGTATCCGATGCTTATGCTAATTTCATTTTAGATTGAAATTTGTCACATAACTAAAGCAAAGAAAATCATATCATCAATGTACACATTGTAAATATAAGTAAAGTCAAAGATCCTTGTTTTATATATATTTAAAAAAATATGGTGTTTATAGTACAAAATTGGGGCTAACACCCTCAATACACATATACAACCGATACTACAATATCCATGACATCTACGCCTGTGGCACTAGATGTGTGTCATGGTAACAAACTATGGTGTTTGTGAGATGCTGAAAGAGTCGTACCCAAGATTTGGGCACACCAACCACTTGTCCCTACATGGCTTCCGACAGATCCTCTACATGAACCATCTGAATCCTATGAGTCAAACAAGACAGGTTTCCCTGCATGTTTTGAAGGACTCTCTCAGCTTCTCCTCCTTTTGCCTTGTCTCCCCAGTTCCTCTGAAGATGTCTAAGAATACCTTCCAGCCATCGCTGACCCACGTCTGCGTTACACAAATGTCTAGTTAATACTTAAGCATCATCCAAAAATATTTCTGTTCTACTATACAAAAATACAAAAAAATGAAATATTTAAAAACATTTGACATACCTATGTTTATCCGGATTTTATGAGCAGAATGAAATGACTACAGATTATTAATAGATGCTTAACACATAATAACAGAGATACAATAAAACTGGTTTTCTATTCAATAAGGAAATAAGCTGAAACTGTAAAATGCAGCGGAAAACAAGCTTGCTGGAATGGTGGCGACTTATCTCTGAGAAGAGATGTGACGGCTACGCTCATTTACAAGAAGATGATTACAATGAGGCTCTAAAGGAATTTTTACAATAAACATGAGTGTCAAAAACCCTATACATCCAAAAACTTAACCCTAGGAGATGAAGCGCCAAAAGTCATGTGGGCCCTGTTTGGGTAAGTCAGTACATCAACTTCCCAGGGTCGTAACTTTTGCATACGATCTCTGTTTTAGGTGCACGATAGCCCATTGGAAATATATATCCGAGGACTACAAATTTTGACAAAAATTTCATGATGAAATTTTTTGATCGGTAGATACCCAAAAAAACATCGTTTAGAGCCTCAAAACAACTCTGGAAGTTCAGGACCCGAAAAACTGCTAAGAATAGTAAATTACCAAAATTGCCAGAAAGTTGTTTTGAGATAGCTAGAAAAGATGGGTGGCCACCAATATCCACCTGGATAAATCCTTCCTCCTTAGGAAGTAATGGTCTCCATTTCATTGAGTTTCCCCACCAGATGAGGAAATTTCTGTTGAATTTGGCCCCGGGTGAGCCACTTGCCTTGGTGCAGGAGCTGCCCTGCTTTGACGATTCGATAAAGCCGGATCCTTTGGTGTCGAGTGCCCTTGATCTGTGTGTCCACAATCTGATCATTGGATTCCTTTTGTATGCATTCAAGGTTGAGCTATGTTGGTGTTAGTTGTTCTGCTACGTCTGAGGTGTCCAATAATGGTGGGAAATATGGCCGAAGGAGGTCCACATTGAACATTGGGTGCAGGCCAAGGAAAGGAGGAACGTTGAGATCAAAAGCATTATCCCCCATATCCTTGGTGATGGTGTACGACCCATAATGGAGTGTGGAAAAAATCCGATGGGGTCTTGTAAGGCGTTCTTTCTACAAGTGCAACCAAACTTTGTCGCCCACCTGAAATTTATGTGGCACCCGATGTTGATCATGGCGCTGCTTGTACTTGGCATTGGACTTTTGTAGGATATCCTGAACCTGTTGGAAGATGTGCTGGATCCAATCAATGAACCAGGTGGCTCTTTCAGCTTCAGTTGGAGCAGGAGCTGAGTCGGCCAAGGTGACCGCAAGGGGAAGTGTGACATCTATGGGATCCAATGGTTGGAATCCCAACCCCACCTGAAAGGGGCTATGGTCGGTTGATCTATGGAGGGCTTGGTTTTAGATATGATGGACATAGGGAATACTCTCATCCCATGTGCGAGGGTTCTTGGAATTATACATGTGAGGGATATGCACGATCATTCGATTTACGACCTCGGTTTGGCCATCTATTTGGGGGTGGAAGGTCGTGGATTTGGTGAGATTGGTGTCCAGCAGTGACCAGAGGCTCGACCATAATGTGATGAGAAATCGACTATATCGATCTGAGACAATGGTTTGTGGGATTCCAAAATGTACCTAGACTCGTTCAAAGAAGAGCTTGGTAGTGGCTTCTACTGTGATGCTCTTCTTGTAGGCAACCATAATCACCATCTTAGAAAAGCGATCAACAACCACAAAAACACAGTCATTTCCTCGCTTGGTGGATGAGAGGCCCTACATGTAGTCAATTGAGATGGATTCCCACAGTATGTTAGGAGTAGGAAGAGGGGTGTACATGCCCTATTTCTTAGTGGTTGGTTTGGCAATAACGCAAGCAGTGCAGGACCTGATATACTTGTTGATCTCTTGTCGAAGTTTTGGCCAGTAGGAATGTTTCTGTAGAATTGCCACTGTCTTTTCGATGCCGAAGTGTCCTGCCACCTAACTATAGTGGGTTTCCCAGATCATCTTCGCTCGCTCGCTTGATGGAACAAAGATATGGCCTAGATGACACAACAACCCATCCTGAAGATGGAAATTATCGACAACTGCATTTGTACCCAACATTTGGTAGGTGGTGGCGAAGTCTGAGTCTGTCTCATAGAGTTGGGGCCATCCATAGGTCTCATGGCTGCAATATTATAGCACCATGGTGATTTCCACGACTGGCGGTCTACTGAGGCAATCAACGACGCAGTTGGTGCTTCATGTTTTATACTTGATGTTGAGGTGGAATTGTTGTAAGTATGTGGACCACTTTTGATGGAGGTCATTCTATAATTTGCCTTGTGTCTGCATGAACTGCAGTGGCTTATGATCAGTGTGGATGATTGTCTCCTTCCCAAGAATGTAATGTCTCCACTGGCGGCAGGCTTGCATAATGGAGTACATTTATTTTTCGTAAGTAGGGTACTTACAGACAACATCTGATAGTGTCTCACTATGATAGGCCACGGGGTGGCCATGTTGAGTGAGAACAGTGCCCACAACATAGTCTGAAGCATCTGTCTCGATCTCAAAGGGCCGCTGCAGGTCTGGTATTGAAAGTACTAGGGCTAAGCACAAGCGCTGCTTCAAATCATCAAACACTTGTTGTTGGGACCGACCCCACGCAAATTTTGCCTTACCACCACCCCTGTTTATTTGGCTGAGGGCCCATGCAATATGGGAGAATCCCAACATGAACCTGCTGTAGAAATTGGCAAGGCCCAAGAAGCTCTGAAGCTTAGTGAGTGTGGTTGGTGTTGGCCAGTCACAGATGACTTGGATCTTGGTTGGATCCACATGTACACCATGTTGATCAATGATGTAGCCCAGATAATGGACCATGTCCATGGTTCAAACCCTTTGCTTGAGCAACTTTGTACCTCAAAGAGCGCTTCTAAATCCCTCTTTATTATTCTTCAAATGGGTCCGAAGGAGCATTTTTCCAAGTTGGTGTATAGCTTGTGCTACCGTAGGGTGTGCAAAACCTGTTGAATATGCTGCAAGTTTTCTGCTCAAGACTTGTTGAAAATGAGAATGTCATCCAGATACACCACTACAAAAGTATTGGTGAATGGTCATAGGATATCATCCATCATCCACATGAAAGTGGTTGGAGCATTTATCAAACCAAAGGGAATGACCAACCATTCAAAAAGGCCTTCCTTTGACTTGAAGGCGATCTCCATACATCTGTCTGTTCTATCGGGACTTGGTGGTAGCCAGACTTCAGATCAATCTTACTGAAGTATTTGGCCCCTGTGAGTTGATCAAGGAGGTCGTCGATTCAAGGAATTGGGTACTGGTTTCTGACTGTGATTTTATTTCGGGCTCGATAATCAATGTTGAGTCGTCAGGTTCCATCTTTCTTTTGTACCAACACGATTGGGCTCCCGCAAGGTGATGAGCTAGGATGGATGTGCCCCTTGTGGAGAAGTTCTTGGATCTGTCGCTTGATCTCCTTATTCTCTAACATAGAGCGATGATAGACTAGCCCATTGGGAAGTGGTGCGCCGGGGGTCAGATTGATGGGGTGCTTGACCTGACAGTGTAGAGGTACCCCGGTAGGTGAGGAGAAGATATCCGAGTATTTTTCAATGACCTTATCTACTTGCTTCTGTTTCATGGAGAGGTCGACTGCAAAGACCCTGGATGTGGTTGTGATATTTCACTCATTTTGAGAGTGAATCACGAAGAAGAAAAACTTCTTCATTTGAGATATGAACTTTCTGCATTGCTTGGTAGAGATCAAGGAAATAGTACTAGGTGGGATTGCCTCGAGTATCCTGTACAATTTCTTGTTCAAAGTAATAATAACACTACGAGGCCTAGAATCATATACAACATGACGTTTCCATAAATAAGGTTGGCCCAAAATAACATCACAAACTTTGAGAGGAGCAACATCACACAATACCTCATCTTTGAAGGGCTTGATGCGGTATGACAGTTGACACTGTTGGCTGACGTGAAGATTGCTTCCTTAGCGTAGCCATCCAATGGTGTAGGGTTGTGGGTGCAGTGTTGTTGGCAGGGCCAACCACTTGACAACCTCTGCTAAGATGAGGTTCTTCTGGCTACCACTATCAACAGTGAAGTGCAGTGGGGTGCCTTTTACCCACATTTGTGAATGGAAGAGGCGCTCTCCTTCTTCTGGCTCGTTTGGTTCATCAATCTAGAGCTCGGTGATAGAAACGATGGCATTGGGTTCCGCGTCAATGATCCGTCTTCCCCTTTCTAGTTCTGACTTAGAGTCAAAACCCGCATCTGATTAAGAGGCTTTCACTTCGGCCACCAATGACTGCTTTGAGCAACAATCAACAGTGTTATGCCAAGGGCTCTTATGGAAGTCACACCACTTCCCGATATCTTTATTTGTATTTTTGGTGTCCTTCTTTGCTTGCGGCTTGCATTGGTTGTCCTGATACTGTCCATATTTACTCTATCCTTTGTTCTATGGGTTGGGGCTACCCTTTCCTAGCTTTTGCTGTGAGGGGTTCCTGGGCCCAAATTGCTGCGACTTTCGTTTGAACTTCTACTCGATTTTGACAGCATATCGGTAGGCCGTGCCCAAGGACGAGATGTCTAGAAATTCCATTTCGGTCTGGATGTATCTATGAAGAAAACCACGTTACTTTAGCACCAGATGTCTCTCTGACTCTTTGATACCCAACTTGGTGCGCAAGGTATGGAAGATATTTGTGAACTCTGGCACTGCTTGGTCTCTTTATTGCTGCAATGTGGTCCATTTGGTATACAAGTTGTCATAAATTCCAACATGGTAGTATTGTTCCTTAATAGCACCCCTAAAAGATTCCCAGGTGGTCGTGACTATAAATAACGAGGGTTCCTCTGTTTTCTTTTGCTCACAAAAAATTTCCCACCAATCTTTGACATGGGGAACGACTTTGAGGAGTGCAAAAGTAATCTTTTCTCTATTCGAAAAGTTATGGACATAAAAATACCCTTCTAGTAGATTCAACCACTTGTCTACACCATCTGCATCTATCTGAACTTCAAATACAAAAATATCGAAGTTTATTTGTACGTTGAAGGGAGCGGCGCCTCCACTCGAATAAGATGCATCGCCTGTTGGTAGTTGCCGAAGGATTTGCACGAAACTATCCATCATCTCATTCCTCTGTTGCATGAGGGATTCCTCAAGCAAAATTTTGAAAGGATCTCCTGTCCCATCATCTTTCTTTTCTCCTTCCATGAGAGGTCTCTTGGGCGTGCGAGAGCTTTTGTCCTCAAGAGAAACCAGCTCGAGACCCAATTCTTTGTACTCTGACCTCATTGGGGACATGCATTAAGGCGACAAGGAGCAGACTGCTCTGATACCACTGATCCAGATTTTATGATTAGAATGAAATGAATACAGATTATTAACAGATGCTTAACACATAATAACATAGATACAGTAAAACTGGTTTTCTATTCAATAAGGAAATAAGCTGAAACTATAAAATGCAGTGGAAAACAAGCTTGCTGAAATGGTGGCGGCTTATCTCTGAGAAGAGATGTGATGGCTGTGCTCATTCGCAAGAGGATGATTACAATGAGGCTCTAAAGGAATTTTTACAATAAACAAGAGTGTCAAAAACCCTATACATCCAAAAACCTAACCCTAGGAGATGAAGCACCAAAAGTCATGTGGGCCTCGTTTGGGTAAGTCAGTACATCAACTTCCTGGGGTCATAAATTTTGCATACGATCTCCATTTTAGGTGCACGATAGCCCGTTGGAAAGATCTATCCGAGGAATACAACTATTGACACAAATTTAATGATGAAATTTTTGATCGGTAGATACCCCAAAAAAATCCGTTTAGGGCCTAAAAAAGGCTCTGAAAGTTCAGGACCCAAAAAACTGCTAAAAATAGTAAATTACCAAAATTGCTAGAAATTTGTTTTGAGACAGCTGGAAAAGGTGGGTGGCCACCGATATCCAACTGGATCATATGTCCCAATAGGCGGTGCCTGGTGGGAGTGGCATGTCTGAATCCCCTCTAAAGTCGATCCTTGCATAGGGATAGTCATCCAAAGCAATGACCTGTCGCTGCCACCAATAGAAGAAATCCTCGTTGTAGGGTGTGGGCACCCTACCTCCCCCTGTCGTCTCATTACCTCGGTCCACCATGCCATGGCTGGATCGTGAGGTCCTCTCTGAACAATCTCGACTCTAGGTCCCAAACCTGGAACCCGCTCGAAGAAGAAACTGAATAAGATAGAGGCAAACCTGAAATTCCTCTTACTCCCATGTTTGCACTATGTCAATTGAATCTTCATATTTTCCAGTAGTGAGGTACAACAATCATATACTGTGGGTCTCTAGCACTCTACATCATAGAACATGAGCGAACTCGATGCCTGGTGCAACGAAGCTGAGCCTGTGATCCTAGTCAACACGAGGACACCAATCTTGAGGCTAAGATTATTTATCGCTCGGATGGGGAGTTGAATCCCGACCTTTGGAGTCCCTGCTACACAATGGGAATCTATTTACTGCTCTATTTTCATTCCACTCCCTACTCCCCATGATTTGAGGTTTACAACCTCTCCCCGACATGATAATCTAGTCAAAAGCTTTCACTATCAGGGTCCCAGTAACCCACAAGCATCTCAAGCAACCTCACCTGGGCCCTCATCCCTTTGAGTGCCCAAAATTTATATAAGCCACATATTTTCAAGGCCATTTGGGCCCCCGGATCTCTATCCAGAGTAGCATCTACCTCCTCGTGCTCTCTTTCCCTCCATTCTAGCACCATCCTGCCGGATAAAAGTCAAAATTTGAGTTAGCAACCATATAAACTATTGATTACGGACTTTTATGCGAGTTGCTTCACTTACAGTTGTGTATATGGTTGGGTATACGTGTCCTGTAGTTTTCACAGTCATGTATAACCCATCGTATACGTGACCCGATAAGGGACAACCTGCGTACACCAAATTACACAATTTGCACCCTAATTTGCTCAAAATTTGAAACCTAATTTAAAATTTTGATCCACTAGAAAGGAAGAGGAGGGGAAGAGGAGTTACCTGGTCCAGATGGTTTTTGATTTTATGTCCTGACACTCCCAAAATCACCACTTGAATCTGGGAGGTAATTTGGTCCAATTTTCACTATTTGGGTAAAAAGTGAAAATGACATAGTAATTTTTGGTTTTGTTACTATTTATAACAATTTTTCCCCACTTTCTATAGTTTTCAGTCATTTTTGTCGCCTAATGGACTAATACAAAGGTGGATTGAGTTGGTTTTTGAAGTTTTCACTAGGTATTCTTGCGGATTTCAACGTTATGTTGGTCGTTCGTCACCATGGGCAGGTATTTTCACTACCCAACATATAGCATAGGTATCCATTCCATCATGCATTTTCACAGTGTCCTATAACTGTCACTTTTTATTCCTTAGGTATGAACCCATTTTTTGCGACACATAACCTTCCATCTACTATAAGTAGTGTCGTTATCAAGTGGTAGAGACTTACCAAACATGGGTGCCCTAGTTAGATCCCCTACTTCATTTGGTGCCCATGCAGAGATTCTTCCCCTAGGACCGGGAGTCCCTCATAACTAGTACATGACTTTATGGTGAGCCTCATTTGTCACTCATAAACATGTTTCCTTATACCTAGAGGACTCCCAACCGAGTTTAATTTAAGCTTTTTTCCAACTCGTCTTCAAAAAGCAAAAACATTGTCGAGTGAACTTGTCTCTTTCACACTCGTAAATTGGATTTGAAAGGACATCTATTTGGCACAAATTTATCCCTTTTTCACACCAAGTAGGCTAAAGGTCATAAAAAATGACATTTTTTGGCGTTAAGTTGTGATTGCATCTCATTCCCTTGCTTGCAGTATTGAGCCTATAGCTGGTTCTCACTTTGCGTTATAAACCATTTGCCTCAGCAGTTTTTTCATCCTCAACCAAGCAGAGCCTCGTTTATATCCTTCGCAATTCGACACCCTATACCTAGGAGGGAACATTCCCCCGAGTGTCCATATCCCGCATGCATCTCCTTTCATTGAGCATAGGTATGTTCCACTACTAGAACTAGTTTTGCTTACTTGCGACACTCATTTCCTCCTCTGTATCATAACATTCATTTGTCTTTGAAAAAACCCAAAAATATGGG
>ML783849.1:266629-285756 GCA_009831015.1 Picea engelmannii | reverse complement strand
AAATAAACCAGTCCCTAATAAATCTATATAAAAAATATATTAATAAGTTAAATTGATATAATTGTTTTCATAAGATTTGTAAAATTATTACTTAATTTAATTTATTTAGTTATTTTAAAGTTAAAAATCAGTGGAATTGTATGACTTAGTAGTTGGGATAGACACCATCACACGCAGCCCGCATTCACACCCTTAGATGCCCACTTAAATAGGCAAAGTTCTTTATGGGTAAAAGGTAGCCAAAGCAAGTGTCCCCTAACACTTTATCTCATTATCGAAAATAAAGTATAAAAATAATAGAATAATTTTATATCCATTGATTCTAAAGGAAAAGAAACAATGATAATAATATTCCGCCTTGTTGATTTCAAAGAAAAGCTCAAAGAAAAGCAAGCGAGTAGTATAGTCTCTGTCTTTTAGAAAATTTAAAGAGTTGTATAGTCTCTATCTATTAGAAAATTTAAAAAACAAGGGGATTAGCTGCGAAGCAGCGAGTCCCTGTCTCGTAGAATAATTCGAGGATTTGAACCCGAGATTGTGAAGTGGCTGTGGAGTGAATGGTGCGACACAAAAAGCGAAAAAAAAACAAAGCACAACAACAATAATAAAGAGAATAAGCATATGGTAAGGTGGAGTATTTTATTTAAATAACCAGGTCGAGCATCCAATTGCTGTACATAGCGGGCAAGCCACATCCATCAATTACCATTGAAAATTGGTGCATTTGGTGTTATTGTTTCATCTAACTCTAGTGATTTATAGAAGATATGGTTGCATGAAAAGTTATGGTTAATATATTACTTTAAGTCAGAACACAAATATATATATATATATATATATATATATATATAGGCATAAAACATAAAAAAAAAATAAAGACGTTTAAAAACATACATATATAATTTATCTTATATTTTGTTAGGATATTTAGATACTTAAGAGTTAGTTAAGATCAACTTATATTCTCCTCGATCTTAACGACTACATTGATTCATGGTTTAACACCCGATTGGTCCTTTATCTCTATTTAAAGAGCATGGAGGGTCATTTTTTGATGATTGGTTGTGAGAAACTCTATTGTAAAATATTTTTCTTTTGCATTAATATATTTCATCAAGTGGCCACGTTAGCTGGGGTCATGGACTATTTTTCTATTTGAGGGTTTTAACTCTGTAAAAACATTGGTGTGTTGATATTTGATCTGGTTGTGTGAGTGGTTACTAAAGGTGTTTATTCTATGCGGGAATGCATTTCTTTGTCGAACATGGTTTCAGATCCCGTTTCAAAACCCACTTTCGTTGTAGATTGAGATCTTGAAGCAGTGTTGTCACATTTCGGGGTTCTACTATTTCTACACATTTTTGTGATAAGAGGATTATTCCATTGCGTTTGGAGCACTTCTTTCAGTTAGAAACGTTTTTTGTTTCACTTGAAAATGTTTCTATTTGCCCAATATACGGTTGGATTACTCAGAGGGGGGGTGAATCAATAATAGAGCAATTTAATCCCTTTAACCATAAAATGCAAGTGTTATATCAAGGTAGCATTATCATCCAATAGTTACAGAGTAAATAAACAATGAACAAATGAGAAATCATACACATACACAGTACGCCAATGTTTTTACGTGGAAACCCAAAGCGGGAGAAAACCACATAATGTTTTTTCTTATATGTCTTTAATAATTACATTCATTGGAAACACCGACTTCCTTTGTTTTCCAGCTGCAACTGGAAGGAGGCTCCAACCCCCTAGTTTCTCAAGCTACAACCTGAAGGAAGTTGCAACTCCCCAATTCTCTGGCTACAACCAGAGGGAGGCTACAACCCCCTATGTTCTCCGGCTACAACCGGAAGGTGGCTACAACCACCTATCCTTGCCCCGTCCAACTGCCCTGAAATAAAAGTAGAATGATGGAACCACTGTCACACTATCACTATGAGATATACTACTGTAAACCTGTACCAATCAAACTGTAATCAACATGTACTATAAACAAGTGCATCAATCATGCAACAACCTATAACAAACAACCTGTAATCATCCTGTACCATAAACAAGTACATCAACCATGCACCAACCTATACCAAACAACCTATAATCAGCCTGTACCATAAAAAAGTGCATCAACCATGCACCAACCTCTACCTCAACCTTACCATCAACGAGTGCATCAACCATGCACCAAATATGTACCAATCATGCATCAAATACACATAAACTATGACTCATCAAGATGTGCCAACATCATCAACTATTCACCTCATGTATGTTTCAACTCATCAACTACTTGTCTCAACCATCTATCCAACATGTACGTTAACCATATACCAAATACATATACCAATATAACCATCAAAAGTTCTCTAGCAATACATCACACTATCCATAACCAAGTACCATAAACCATTACATGAAGCCATGTGCCACAACCTCACTGTTATACAACCTCTATCTGTAACATACCTCAACCAAAAGCCCTCATCAATTTCATCATCCAAATCTGTTTTGTAACTCTGTAATAGATCTGGTGTATATGATCACATACCTGCAAACCTTCCTTAACTTTAACAACAAGAGACTAGCATTTTCATCAAACTTTACTATAGTCTCACATGACTAATTTTGGATTAGTCAACAACCCTAACTTGAAATAATCATAACTATGTACCTGTAATGAATAAAGATCTGAAAATAGTACACAATGTTCTTCAGTGTCTTTTATGCAATTCCTCCAGGTTTCACTACTTGGAACCTCTTAGAAAATGAGTTATAGCAAAAATGACATACCTTGTTGAATTCTGACTTATTATAGAGAGCGAACTTGTAGAGTGTGCCCCGCACGAAATATTTGTTTTATGGATCTGAAAATGGTACACAGAATACTACATACTGTATTCTAACCAACAAATTTGGTCTTACTGAATTTGGATCTGTTATGAAGAAGTTATGGCGTTTTTACCCGAAACACCTGTTTTAGACTAGTTTCAGGACTAGCCACAAACCCTATTTTTCATGGAGTGTAATTCCAAAAATACAAACCACAAGCTGAATTTTTTATCACAACTACTTGGACATGTTTCCTCAATAGCGTTCCGATTTTGTGAATCATTCTTGAAAAAAAATTATTGCGAAAATGGTGAGATGACCTGTAAATAACATACCTTAAAAAACATCATCAAATAATTTATCCTCCCTTGAATTTCGACCTTCTTTACTTCACCTTCTCTCTAAAATTCGGATTAGATATCCTTTGGTTACCTCAGTCACTTGTAGATATTCAATATTCTCAAGTGTGATTAAAATGAGAGACCCTTGCCTCTTACTTATACTTTTATGTAGCTTCCTCAAGGGGTTACCTTCTAACCATCTTAACCCACTTTCCTTATTTTAGGTCTAACCCACTTCTAACCACTTGTCCACTTAGTAATTTCTTCATGAAATATATTATTTAAATAATTTATTTTGTACCCACTTTGACTTATAGTACACTCATCACTTCACTTTATTATTTAAATTACCTTCTAACCATCTTAACCCACTTTCTTTATTTTAGGGCTAACCCACTTCTAACCACTTGTCTACTTAGTAATTTCTCCATTAACTTTATTATTTAAATAATTTCTTTTGTATCCATTTTGACTTATAGTACACTCATCACTTCACTTTATTATTTAAATAATTTCTTCTTTGCAATCACTTTGACTAGTTTGACTTTTTGGGGCTTCTAGATGACTCATGAAGGTTCTCCAACTTCACATGGCCATAACTCTCTAACCCTGAGGAGTTATGTGACATTCCTCATACTACTGGAAATGGCATGAAATGTAATATCCATATAGAATAGTCTTGCCTGCAAATATATCAAAATTCATACCATTATCCATCAAACAAAATTGGGTCCATTACCCAAACATTTGTGCTACCAGAATTTGCTACCGAAATTTCTTCAAGGGTTGACATCAATGAAAACCAACCCAATTAATCAACAATTTCTCCCTTTGGCATTAACTGCAACACTCTGATGTAATACTAAATTCATATCACTCATGCTCCCCCTGTGACCATCACTCCCCATGGAACCATGCCTATGTGCTCTTTCTCTAAGCATTTACCTTTGCATCTGATAAATCTCTCCCCCTTTGTCATTAATGGAAAAAGTATATTTCCATCTGGGGCTGCTCCCCCCGACTGAACTATCCTTTGTGGTACTCTCCTTGAATGAACGCTTCCTGAAACTAATCTCCCAACCTATACTGTCCTCTTTATGGTGCTTCCTCATGTAAATATAAGACATATAAGATAAGCATTCAAAAGCATTCATTTTGGAGTAGAAATTACTCTGAGTCTCTGGTGAAGATACTCAAAGGCTTCCCTTGGAAACAATTTGTAAAGATGTTTGCCACTTGTTATTTTGTGCCCACATATTCAACTCCGATGTTCTTCTCTGTAACCTTTTCCCGTAGAAAGTGATACTTGATTGGAATGTGCTTCATCTTGGAGTGCATCACCAGGTTCTTTGAGATACTGATGGCGCTTGTATTATCACAATAGATTGGAATGGGCTCATCATACTCAACTTGTATATCTGTTAGAGTTTGTTTCATCCATAGAACCTGAGTACAACATCCTATTGCTGCAATATAATCTGCTTCGGCTATAGATAAAGATACTGATGATTGTTTCTTGCTTAACCAAGATACTAAAAACTCACCCAAGTAGAATGTTTCTCCATTGGTGCTTCATCGGTCATTAATGCAACCTACCCAATCTACATCTGTGTAGGCAATAAGTGATAGATCATTTCCTTTTGGATACCGTAATCCAAACTCTTATGTTCCTTTGAGATATCTGAAAATCCTCTTCACTGCTAATACACATGATTCCTTTGGTGCTGCTTGAAATCGTGCCACCTGCTCAACTGTCTGCATTACATCTGGTCTGGATGTTATCACATATAATAAGCTACCAATCATTGACCTGTATTACCTCTAGTCTGTAGACTTTGAATCATCATCTTTGCTCAATTTGCAACTAGTTTTCATAGGAGTGGTAACTGGTTTGCAATCTTCCATTCTAAACCTCTTTATCATTTCTATGATATACTTATTTTGAGAAATAAAAATTCATTAGTTGCTTTAACATATCTGAAGACCCAGATAGAAGGACAGTTCTCTGAGTCATGACATTTCAAATTCATTCTGCATATCCTTTGCAAATTTCTAGCTTAACCTTGATGTAGAGTTTGTTGTCTACACTTCCTTTTCTGAACCCTGCCTGTTGTAGATATTTATCCAGTCTAGAGTACCATGCTGTAGGAGTCTGTTTTAGACCATACAAGGCCTTCTTCAATTTACACACATAATCTGTGTTCTCTAACAACTGAAATCCTTCTGGGGTTTGAATGTAGACTTCTGCTTCAAGTTCCCCATTTAGAAAGGTTGATTTCACGTCCATCTGATACACTTTAATATTTTTGGAGCATGCATAAGCTAAGAGCAATCAGATTGCTTCCATTCTAACAACTAAGGAAAATGTCTCTTCAAAGTCGATTCCTTCAACCTGTGTGTATCCTTTACATACCAATCTAGCTTTGTTCCTTGTAACATGTCCATCTTCATTCAATTTATTTATGAAAACCCACTTTGTGCTAATCAAATTCTTATTCTTTGGTCTTGGAACCAATTCCAAAGTGTCATTCTTCTCTATTTGATCAAATTCTTCATCCATGGCCTTATTCCAGAATTCATCCTTGCTGGTTCAATCGTAGATAAGAGTGCTAAGTGAATTTATTCTGGTGAACATATTCTTCTTCTAGTCTCAACTCCTACGTCCTTGTTTCTGATAATCTGATCTGAAGGATGATTGTTTTGTACTCGTTTGCTAGTTGTCTTTGGAGGCACTTACTGAACTTTGTCTTCTACTTCTATTTGAGCTTCTTCATCTTCCCCTTCTACTTCTTCTTCATCTTCTGCTTCTTCTTTGTAAAGTTGTTCCATTGATTCATTTTCTTCTTCCTTTGATTCTCGTACACCTGTTTCATCAATTGTTACATTGATGCTTTCCACAACTTTGTTCAATCTCAAATTGAAATACTTGTATGATTTCCTTGTACTTGAGTAACCAACAAGTACTCCTTTGTCCACATGAAAGTCAAACTTTCTCATTCTGCCATATTCTCTTTTGATGTAGCATTTGCTTCCAAATACTTTGAAGTACTTCACATTTGTTGGTCTTCCTTTCCATAGCTCGTAGGGAGTTTTTTCATTGTTGTTTCTGAGAATTACTCTGTTTTGAATGTGATTTTTTTTATGCACTACATGTGTCCAAAGAATATTTGTTAATTTGGAATCCATTAGCATTGTTCGAGCCATTTCCTGTGTAAATATCATCCATTATGATAATATTCCTTTGTCTCTGAACCAATATATGAATCCATGCTCTCGTCCACTGTCATATATCTATCCAAACCTGCTAAGTGTTCTTACGAATCCATATCTGTCCATACTTTCCAAGACTCTACTGCACAACTGTCCATAATTATCACTATACTATCATGAAGTCTTCACTACTACAATTGATTGTACTTCTACTAACTGATTGCTCTGGATCTGGATTCTCAAACTCTACAAGCTACTCGAAGGATGGTTCTTTGGTCTATCATAGCTATCGCATAGACTCCCCTTGTCTAATATTAATATTACCTAAGATTCTCTAATCCGGATGGCTTAGAACAATTCATGCTCTGTTGTGTATTCATCTATTGGTTGTGGATCCTGATTATCTTCCCGATTCAGAGGTCCTTACTTTTAACCGTGTTTATACCCCATGAAGTATTTACACCCTAGAAGTATGTACACTCTTCCACGCGGGGGAGTGCAGAGGGGGGGCTATCCCCCCGGCTAGGGGTCTGAGGGCAAGCGGGCCCCCAACGGGGGTTCGGGGGCGAAGCCCCCGAAGAAAAAATTTCCTTGTAAAAGTATATTGTAATTTCATTGTAAATCTGGACCGTTCATTATAAGGTCGTAGATCTAATGGTAGAGATTATGTTAGGGTTTTTTTCCCTAGAAGGAAACCCTCTTTTATGAGGGAAATGTATTGCGGCTATGGATGATGGTGAATATTGTATTCTGAGAGAGGAGACTGTGAGAGAAAGAAGAGGAAGTTACAATAGGTTTTGCTGTAGGTTGTATCCCTTCATTTGCTGGATAATAATAAAGGAAGGACCTGACAATTTCTCTGGTGGATGTAGCCCACACTGGGTGAACCACATAAATCTGTGTCTCTCTTGTATTGTGTGTCTTCTGTGTTTTGTTTCTGCATTTGTTTTATTTTATTGCTTCGCGGTCCTATTTTTTCTAACAACTGGTATCAGAGCGTAAGGTAACTCGCAGGAAAAGAGGGTTCCTGGTTCGAGTGGGAGCAATGTCGGAAGATGGAAAGTTTAGGATCGAGAAATTTAACGGCCAAAACTACCAGTTATGGAAGATGCAGATGGAAGACTATTTATATCAGAAGGATCTATTCCTACCATTGAGTGGAGTAGAAAAGAAGTCGGCGGCCATGAAGGACTAAGAATGAGAGATTCTTGAGAGAAAGGCTCTAGGAACGATACGGCTGAGCCTGACAGCGTCGGTGTCTTTCAATATTTCGAAAGAAAAGACAACGAAGAGTTTGATGGATGCGTTGGCCAAATTGTATGAAAAACCCTCGGTGTCGAATAAGGTATTTCTAATGAAGAGATTATTTAATATGAAGATGTCAGAAGGTGGGTCTGTTGCCATAAGACTGTGGATCTGAAGGCTGAGCCAAGAAAATATGCCTGGAAGGAAATGGTTTAGTGGCAGTGAGTGCAACAGGAAGCTCCTCAAAATCAGATTGAGTCCTCCTAGTATCAGCTGGATCACCTACGAGATCCCCTCCATCCTGAAGAGTAGTTTGTTCCCACTTGGGCCTCTGCTCTAGCTCCGCAACTGCATATGGATGCTCTGAATCTGCATCTGACTGTACTAAATCTAAATCTGAATCATCCAAGTCCTATTAATTAGAAATCTCGTCTGAATAAGAGTCAGCATGTGAATGCTCATCATCTCGAACAGGTGGAAGAGTGAAGGTGTCTGCATGCGACTGCTGATGTACATGAGAGACACTTTCCTTGAATTGGACACTACGCTCAATGATGAGCCGATCTGAGGAAAGATCAATAAGTTGATATCCCTTCACACCATCAGGGTATCCAACAAAAATGCACTCAGTGCTCTGTGGATCAAGTGCCTTCCTCTTTTCAGAGGGAATACGAGCCCATGCACGAGAACCAAAATTGCGAAAGTGGGTCACTTCCAGTTTGAGGCCGCTCCAAGCCTTGTAGGGGGTCTTATCCTTGACAGATCTATGGGAAGATCTATTTTGGATGTATGTTGCACAGTTAAGTGCTTCGTCCCATATTCTCTATGGTAGTGACTTTGCATGCAACATGCAAGATGCCATCTCCTTTAGATATTTGTTTTTCCGCTCAGCAACTCCGTTTTGTTGCGGAGTATAGGGAACTGTATGATGCAACTGAATCCCTGCCTCATGGAAATTATTATGGATCTCATGATTCACATACTCTCCACCATTATCAGTTCGGAGGAATTTGATCTTATTTCCGGACTGTGTCTCAACCAAAGCTTTGAAATCTTTGAGGTGTTGAAAGACCTCGTATTTTTGCCTGAGAAAGTAGATCCATGTAAAACGTGAGAAATCGTCAACAAAAATGAGAACAAACCTCACTTTGTTGATCGATGGATGTGGAAAAGGACCCATGAGATCACTGTGGATTAGATCTAAAGGTGCGGAAGCTCGCTGAAACTTTCCCTTGTCAAATTTCTCTTGAGGGTGTTTTCCAAGAACACATCCCTCACATACTCCCTTGGAGAAATGGATGTCTGGTAGACCATCAACTAATCTATGCTTGCTAATTTGTTGCATGTATCTGAAATTCAAATGTCCAAACTTTTCGTGCCATATCCTACTGCTTTCATCATCATGAGTAAGCAGTAAAGCAGAATCAGGTTCAATGAACTCAGAAAATGTATACAATCTAGACTGATGATTTACCTCACCGGTTGCAACCCTGGAGTTGGTTTGCATGTCATAGATGTCCATGGAATTTGGTGTGAATACGACTCTCTTTCCGGTGTTGGAATTCATCATCTGATACACAAAGAGAAGGTTGACATAAATCTTGGAAACATGTAGCACATTCTCAAAACTTCCGTTGGTGAGTTCAATCCTTCCTTTGCCGGTGACTTCGACATAAGAGTTGTCCCCCATCAGAATGGGAGGACCTTTGCATGCATCCAAAGAATAATATACTACTTTTGAGGAAACCATGTGATGTGATGCTCCTGAATCTACGATCCAAGCATCAGGAGAGGAGTTGATGGCAATTAAGGCATGGTTAGAATTGTCTTTCTTGGAATTCAGATCTTTTGGCTTCTTCTTCTTTGCACCCTTGGGGATGCAATCGCCAAGGTTGTTTTTCTGAAGTATCTAAGACATCATATCTATTTGTTTTTAAATGCATGCGGATTCCGAATGGAATTCTTTGTGACAGTATGCACATTTCTCTCATTTTCTTCCCTTTTCTCCTTTGGATCTAGAGGCATCGGTGAAGGGTTTTGTGTACCCTTCCTTCTTCGTATGTTCATGAGATTTCTACTTATATTTATCTTTATATTTCTGATATTTTTGGCTGCCATCATGCACAGTGAGTGCATGCGCCCTTGGGCCTTTGATTGCGCCCATTTTGATGAGCTTGGTTTGCTCTTGTGTCAAGGATTCGATAAATTCCTCAAGAGAAGGCATCTTCCAGGTGGCTCCAGAGGCAAATATGATAGTATGGAATGTAGATATGAATACGAAAAATTCAGGACCAATCTTGGAGAGAATGGTGAGAACCATTTGTTTCTCCTCTGTCGATTTATCAACCCCGCAAGCTTTGAGTTGCGACAATAAATCCTTGAATTTTGTAAAGAAATCTTGGATATTGTCGAAGCTTTTTGGATCCAATGTGAGCAACTCCACCTCCAGCATGTGTCCCCTCATCTCATCCTGTTTTCCAAAGATCCCTTCCAATATTTTCCAGGCTTCATTGGGAGTCTTACAGGAAGATATGTGAAAAAGGAGATCAGGGGAGATAAGACTGCAAATTGTTCTGAGTGCCTCATCCATGCGATTTAAGTACTTGGATTTTTCTATGGCCGATGTTGGTTATGTATATGTATTCATGGTTAACCTATATAACCCTCTAGATCGGAGATGTATGGCTATTTTCTCCTTCCATGCAAAATAGTTGTAAGATGTCAGAATGAATTCTTTTTGGAATTCCATCTTTCCGCTGTCTTCAATCTTTTGTACCTGCAAAAAATTTTGGTGTAGCTTTTTCTTAGCAGTCCGTCAGCTCTGATACCATGTAAATGTGTTGAACCTGCACATAATAGATCTATCTAAACAATAATACACACATTTGCAGAGAGAATTGGAGAAAGAAGAAGAAGGAGAGAAAGAATGGAAGAATTGTCATTAACCATTATGAATAATGAATAATTTACACATGATATACTCTGTATAACTCAATGAGTTCAACTTGAGGTGAACCAATGCTCCATAGTGGTGGTCTAGAGTGATCTGGATACACACCAGAAGTTACGAGAGTGAACTGCCACCTATTCTAGTCTCTCAGGCAGTTACGGGAGTGACCTGCCACCTAGTTGAGTTAACTAGTCAACTAGTCTTCAGTTAACTGACTGAACATAAAGTAGTGAGGAGTTAACTCAGGGAATCAAGGCTAATGCGCCACTCTAGTGATGATACCAAGGCAAGGTCTAATTATCATGGTTATTATCCCAATGTTTCATGGTGATGATCCCAATGCAACGTCTAAACTCAACTCAACTAGTCAAACTGAAGTGTCAACTGAAAGAGAATATTCTCTAGGTGGAATATTCTCCCATAAATTATAGGAGACTAGATAATGACTAATTATGACTAATAAACAAGGAAAAACCTTAGGAAAAATAAATCCTAGGTGTGTGTGAAGTAACTCCAACAATGTGAAGCCTCGCTTGCCTTACCATGTGGCATTCCAAATCCACGTGGGGTACTCAAAATATATCATCAAACATGCGGTTTTTGATGAAGGCGTTGCTACATGTGTGATGTCCCTAATCTGTTGGAAAGCTCTCGGTTCTATGACTCTTTCTAAATCATTGAACATGTTGACTGCTTTTGACGGTCATTCCTTTCACCCTCACGATATTCTTCCTGCCTTTCCACTCTAGTTAGGTGGGAAGACGGTAGAGGTGGAGGTCGAGGTAGTTGATGCGCCTCTTGATTACAACTTGTTACTAGGACACAATTGGACCTATGTTATGGTCATCGTCATATCATTTGTATTTTGTACTCTTTGTTTTCCTCATGAAGGGAAGATCGTGATGATCAACTAGTTATCCTTTGTGTACGATAGTCCCAATGCATCTATTGGACCGTCGATCCCTGTGATCGACAATTCTCAGCCAACAACTGAGAATATTAGTGTCAAAATGTATTCTTCCCTGATGGGTACTTTCGAATTCATGGCACCAAGTCATCACGTTTACGCCATGTCCAGTAGGCTCATTTCGACAGGGAGGTCCATTCCTTTCCGCACTTCCTATTTTAGTGATCCATGGACCCTACCTTCCTCGACTTCGTCTTGTGAAGGTTAGTCACATGCTGGAAAGGCCATGACACTATCGACAACGAAGATTGTGTATCAAGTTGTTCTTGACTCTTCCGCCGATCCCGATCCTGTTACCTCGTCGACAGACAAGGAGGATCCCGTTCTTAGGCCCACGTGGGCCACTTCATTGTCTTATTCACATGATTGCCTCGATGAGACTTTTCCTTTAGACAAAGCTATCATCGAATCCATGAATGGTTCTGAAAAACCTTGGGATGATATGCATCACCACTCTTATTTTCTCCCAGAGCTTGAAAGAATGAAGCAAGATGACTTTCGATCTACTTTGAGTGAGATAGTCGGTCATGCCATAGTTCCACTTGATACGTATGACATTTATGCCGAAGAAAATATGGCGATTATTTCTCCTACTGTCACGATCAATATCTCTCGTACCCCTGGAAAGATTGAAAACGTACATATCGGTGCAGATTGTTTGCCAGAAGAAATCTTGATCTACACCGAACTCTTCAAGGAATTTTGAGATGTATTTTCTTGGTCATATGAAGAGATGCCAGGAATCAACTCTCGTATTGTCGATAATGAGATTAGAACTTATCTGAATGCTAAACCTATTCGACAATGTCTTAGAGCTGTCAATCCCCGGAAGGCCCCTACTATTAAGGCAGAGGTGGAGAAGTTGCTTAATGTTGGATTCATCTACCCAGTTCCCTTGACTGAATGGGTATCCAATCCCGTTCATGTGAATAAAAAGAAAGGAACTATCCGTGTATGTATGGAATTTCGTGACCTAAACAAGGCATGTCCTAAAGAAAAATTCCCGACACCTTTCATCGATTAGATTCTCGACGAGTGTGTGGGAAGCAAAGTGTTTTCTTTTATGGACGGGTTTTCAGGGTATAACCAAATTCAAATTAAACATGAGGATCAACACAAGATGACATTTATTTTTCCTTGGGGTACTTTCGCATACCGGAAAATGCCTTTCGGCCTTAAAAATGTTAGAGACACCTTCCAACGTGCCATGAAATTTGCATTCCATGATCTTAAGCATATAGTCAAAGATTACCTTGACGATATCGCTGCTCACTCTCGTAAGAGAGAGGATCATGCTACGCACCTTCGGCTTTTTTTTGAAAGATTTCGTTACTATAGAATCCAGTTAAACCCTCACAAGTTCATATTTTGCGTTAGGTCGGGGCGTCTTTTGGGATTTGTAGTTTCTGAGACCGGGATCATGGTAGATCCGTTAAAGGTTGAGGCAATACTTTGATTGCCTCCCCCGCGCACTATTAGAAAACTTCAAGGTTTACATGGGAAAACTAATATTCTACATCGGTTTATAGTAAATTATGCCAATATCACTAAGTGTTTCATGCGTCTTTTGAAGAAGGACACCCCTTTTATCTGGGATGAGTGATCCCAGGAGTCCTTCGATGCTTTGAAGAAACCTTGGTATCGACGCCTCTGCTGAAGTATCCAGACTATAGTAGGGATTAATTGCTTTATATCGCCGCGTCTGAGGAGACGATTGGTATGGTTTTGGTTCAAGGGTATGATGAGATCTGCGAGCACGTCATCTACTATCTTAGTCGAAACTTAGTCGATATTGAGCTTAATTATTCTCACGTTGAAAATCTAGCTTTGGTTGTTGTTCATGCAGTCCAACGTTTACGTCATTATATATTACTTTGAAAGACTACTGTGGTTTCCGATGATAATCCCTTTCAAGATGTCCTTACTAGGCATATCATAGGGGGAAAATATAATAAATGGATTGTCATTTTACAAGAATTTGATCTCGATTTCGCTTCTACGAAATCCAAGAAATCGCTAGTCTTTGCGGAGTTAATATCTGACTTTCCATGATTAGATGAGGATGTTATCCATGTTGATTCTTTTGCGGATGAACACATTTTTCTTGTCTCGTCGTCCGACCCCTGGTATGGAGACATTGTTCTCTATCTTCAAACCTTGAAGTTCCCTCAACATCTCTCGCGAGATGACCAACGACGTATATGGTGCCAAGCTAAGAATTATACTATCATCGGTGACACTTTGTATTGCCGAGGAATAGAAAATATCTTGCGTCGTTGTTTAAGTCACGGAGAAGCTGAGTTAGTCATGAACGATTTCCACAGTGGGGCTTGTGGTGGTCATCTATCTGGGCTTTCGACAATCGAAATTGTTTTGTGAGCCAGTTATTTTTGGCCTTCTATATTTAAAGGATGTATTGAAGCGGTTAAGAAGTGTCACCCCTGCCAGGTGTTCACTCAGAAAATGCGCTCGCATCCAGCCCCTCTTCACCCAGTCATTACAGTCAGTCCCTTCACCAAGTAGGGGGTGGACTTCGTGGATTGCAACCCAACTTCGGCTGGGGGGAATCAACACATTATCATGGTCTTCAACTACTTTACTAAGTGGGCCAAAGCCATGCCTACAGTTAAATCTGATGGGAAGACCATCACCTTCTTCGTATTCAATCAAATTATCGTCCAGTTCGGTATCCCGAGTGAGATTGTCACTAATCATGGCAGTCACTTTCAGAACAAAATGATGGAAGAACTAGCATCTAAGCTGGGTTTTAGACATGGTCATTCTTCTCCTTATTACCCCCAGGAAAATGGACAGGTAGAGGCCGTCAACAAGTCTCTCAAGACCATTTTGCAAAAAACTATCATCTAGAGTAAGTTCGACTAGCACATTATGCTATATCCCACACTTTGGGCATACCGAACCTCGGTCAAGACTACCACTGATTTTCCCCCTTTTGAGTTAGTACACAATGTGGAGTCGATATTACCTATTGAATGCAAAATCCCTTATCTTAATTTGGAATTCACGCTCCTACCTGACACTTTTGATCTCGAGCGACGCCTTGTACACCTAGAGAGTCTTGACAAGCAGCGTCGAGATGCCTCTATGGCTATCGAGGCAAACAAAAGAAGTGTCAAGGCCCAGTATGATAATTATGTCTGTCCTCAGTTGTATGCTAAGGGTGACTTGGTCCTCTTATATTATTAAGCCAAAGAACCACTAGGGGCAGGCAAGTTTAAACCCATGTGGCACGGTCCTTATATTGTGCGACGTGTCTTAGAAAAAGGATCCTATGAGTTAGAAGATTATGAAGGGAATATGTTGGCCGAGCCCAATAATGGGCTCTACTTGAAAAGATATTACGCTTGAGCCCCAAGCTCGGGTGGAACTCTTTGTATACTAATTTGATTTAGTGTATATATATTTTCCCTTTCTTTTCGTCTTCATCATGGTTATCGAGTTTTCCCTTGGTTGGCAGATGTCAATGGAGTCTTCGGTCTACATAATATTCAGAGACGGAGCCAGTCGTCATACACGGAACTTGGCTTCCACCGCTTGGGTGCTTTACTCACTCGAGGGTCTACTGGTGTCTTCAGGTGGCGTATGCCTAGGGCCATCCACAAATAATGTGGTCGAATATAGCGTCGTTATAGAACTTTTGCATGATGCTATATCACATGGTATTCACTCTTTAGAGGTTCGCCTGGATTCCCAGTTAGTAGTATGTCAGTTGAACAACAGTTACCACGTGCGTGATCCTACTTTAGTCCGACGATTCCTACAGGTACGTCTTTTAGAACGACAATTTGATTTTATTACTTATTATCACATTCCTAGGAGTTCTAATCATGTATCCGATGCTTATGCTAATTTCATTTTAGATTGAAATTTGTCACATAACTAAATTAAATAAAATCATATCATCAATGTACACATTGTAAATATAAGTAAAGTTGAAGATCCTTGTTTTATATATATTTAAAAAAATATGGTGTTTATAGTACAAAATTGGGGCTAACACCCTCAATACACATATACAACCGATACTACAATATCCACGACATCTACGCCTGTGGCACTAGATGTGTGTCATGGTAACAAACTATAGTGTTTGTGAGACGCCAAAAGAGTCATACCCAAGATCTGGGCACACCAACCACTTGTCCCTACATGGCTTCTGACAGATCCTCTACATGAACCATTTGAATCCTATGAGTCAAACGAGACAGGTTGCCCTGCATGTTTTGAAGGACTCTCTCAGCTTCTCCTCCTTTTGCCGTGTCTCCCCAGTTCCTCTGAAGATGTCGAGGAATACCTTCCAGCCATCGCTGACCCACGTCTGTGTTACACAAATGTCTAGTTAATACTTAAGCATCATCCAAAAATATTTTTGTTCTATTATACAAAAATACAAAAAAATGAAATATTTAAAAACATTTGACATACCTATGTTTATCCGGATTTTATGAGCAGAATGAAATGAATACAGATTATTAATAGATGCTTAACACATAATAACAGAGATACAATATAACTGGTTTTCTATTCAATAAGGAAATAAGTTGAAACTGTAAAATGCAGCGGAAAACAAGCTTGCTGGAATGGTGGCGACTTATCTCTGAGAAGAGATGTGACAGCTACGCTCATTTACAAGAAGATGATTACAATGAGGTTCTAAAGGAATTTTTACAATAAACATGAGTGTCAAAAACCCTATACATCCAAAAACTTAACCCTAGGAGATGAAGCGCCAAAAGTCATGAGGGCCCTGTTTGGGTAAGTCAGTACATCAACTTCCCAGGGTCGTAACTTTTGCATACGATCTCCGTTTTAGGCGCACGATAGCCCGTTGGAAATATATATCCGAGGACTACAAATGTTGACAAAAATTTCATGATGAAATTTTTTGATCAATAGATACCCAAAAAAACATCGTTTAGAGCCTCAAAACAACTCCGGAAATTCAGGACCCGAAAAACTGCTAAGAATAGTAAATTACCAAAATTGCCAGAAAGTTGTTTTGAGATAGCTAGAAAAGATGGGTGGCCACCAATATCCACCTGGATCAATCCTTCCTCCTTAGGAAGTAATGGTCTCCATTGCGTTGAGTTTCCCCATCAGATGAGGAAATTTCTATTGAATTTGGCCCCGGGTGAGCCACTTGCCTTGGTGCAGGAGCTGCCCTGCTTTGACGATTCGATAAAGCTGGATCCTTTGGTGTCGAGTGCCCTTGATCTGTGTGTCTACAATATGATCATTGGATGCCTTTTGTATGCATTCAGGGTTGAGCTCTGTTGGTGTTAGTTGTTCTGCTACGTCTGAGGTGTCCAATAATGGTGGGAAATATGGCCGAAGGAGGTCCACATTGAACACTGGGTGCAGGCCAAGGAAAGGAGGAACGTTGAGATCAAAAGAATTATCCCCCATATCCTTGGTGATGGTGTACGACCCATAATGGAGTGTGGAAAAAATACGATGGGGTCTTGTAAGGCGTTCTTTCTACAAGTGCAACCAAACTTTGTCGCCCACCTGAAATTTATGTGGCACCCGATGTTGATCATGGCGCTGCTTGTACTTGGCATTGGACTTCTGTAGGATATCCTGAACCTGTTGGAAGATGTGCTGGATCCAATCAATGAACCAGGTGGCTCTTTTAGCTTCAGTTGGAGCAGGAGATGAGTCGGCCAAGGTGACCGCAAGGGGAAGTGTGACATCTATGGGACCCAATGGTTGGAATCCCACCCCCACCTGAAAGGGGCTATGGTCGGTTGATCTATGGAGGGCTTGGTTTTAGCTATGATGGACATAGGGAAAACTCTCATCCCATGTGTGAGGGTTCTTGGAATTATACATGTGTGGGATATGCACGATCATTCGATTTACGACCTCGGTTTGGCCATCTATTTGGGGGTGGAAGGTCGTGGATTTGGTGAGATTGGTGTCCAACAGTGACTAGAGGCTCGACCATAATGTGATGAGAAATCGACTATATCAATCTGAGACAATGGTTTGTGGGATTCCAAAATGTACCCAGACTCGTTCAAAGAAGAGCTTGGTAGTGGCTTCTACTGTGATGCTCTTCTTGTAGGCAACCATAATCACCATCTTAGAAAAGCGATCAACAACCACAAAAAAAGAGTCATTTCCTCGCTTGGTGGATGAGAGGCCCTACATGTAGTCCATTGAGATGGATTCCCACGGTATGTTAGGAGTAGGAAGAGGGGTGTACATGCCCTATTTCTTAGTGGTCGGTTTGGCAATAACGCAGGCAGTGCAGGACCTGATATACTTGTTGATCTCTTGTCGAAGTTTCAGCCAGTAGGAATGTTTCTGTAGAATTGCCACTGTCTTTTCGATGCTGAAGTGTCCTACCACCTGACTATAGTGGGTTTCCCAGATCATCTTCGCTCGCTCGCTTGATGGAACAAAAATATGGCCTAGATGACACAACAACCCATCCTGAAGATGGAAATTATCGACAACTGCATTTGTACCCAACATTTGGTAGGTGGTGGCGAAGTCCGAGTCTGTCTCATAGAGTTGGGGCCATCCATAGGTCTCATGGCTGCAATATTATAGCACCATGGTGATTTCCACGACTGGCGGTCTACTGAGGCAATCAATGACGCAGTTGGTGCTTCATGTTTTATACTTGATGTTGAGGTGGAATTGTTGTAAGTATGTGGACTACTTTTGATGGAGGTCATTCTATAATTTGCCTTGTGTCTGCATGAACTGCAGTGGATTATGATCAGTGTGGATGATTGTCTCCTTCCCAAGAATGTAATGTCTCCATTGGCGGCAGGCTTGCATAATGGAGTACATTTATTTGTCGTAAGTAGGGTACTTACAGACAACATCTGATAGTGTCTCACTATGATAGGCCACGGGGTGGCCATGTTGAGTGAGAAAAGTGCCCACAACATAGTCTGAAGCATCTGTCTCGATCTCAAAGGGCCAGGTCTGGTATTGAAAGTACTAGGGCTAAGCACAAGCGCTGCTTCAAATCATCAAACGCTTGTTGTTGGGACCGACCCCACGCAAATTTTGCCTTACCACCACCCCTGTTTATTTGGCTGAGGGCCCATGCAATATGGGAGAATCCCAACACGAACCTGCTATAGAAATTGGCAAGGCCCAAGAAGCTCTGAAGCTCAGTGAGTGTGGTTGGTGTTGCCCAGTCACAGATGACTTGGATCTTGGTTGGATCCACATGTACACCATGTTGATCAATGATGTAGCCCAGGTAATGGACCATGTCCATGGTTCAAACCCTTTTCTCGAGCAACTTTGTACCTCAAAGAGTGCTTCTAAATCCCTCTTTATTATTCTTCAAATGGGTCCGAAGGAGCATTTTTCCAAGTTGGTGTATAGCTTGTGCTACCATAGGGTGTGAAAAACTTGTTGAATATGCTGCAAGTTTTCTGCTCAAGACTTGTTGTAAATGAGAATGTCATCCAGATACACCACTACAAAAGTATTGGTGAATGGTCATAGGATATCATCCATCATCCACATGAAAGTGGTTGGAGCATTTATCAAACCAAAGGGAATGACCAACCATTCAAAAAGGCCTTCCTTTGAC
>ML783849.1:246218-256679 GCA_009831015.1 Picea engelmannii | reverse complement strand
GACTTCCTCTCCCTTCTTTATCTCACCGTCGAAGGAGGGAGGTTTGGCCTTTCTGAATTCCTCAAATTTATGACCCTTGGAAGTCTTTTGCTTCTTTTGTTTTCTTCGAGAATAGGAACTGGTCCTGCTGCTGGAAGAGCCTTTTGAATCGCCAACTTCCTTCTCAGTGGAATTGTCCAGCACTGGTCCTTTACCTCTTGGGTGGAACTTTCTTGAGGTGCTCCTCTCAGTATGGCCACTGATACGACCATGATTCTGCATTTTGGGTTCATGCTGCATTTGTCGCTGTAGGTCAGATAAGCTCTACAGTAAAACTGCATTAATTTCAGTTTGCTTTTCTTGTTCTTTCATCATCCTTTCATTGTCGGCCTTGCAGCTTTGCAATTCAACCATGAGACTCCTCACAGTCTCAGCTAGATCTGGAGGGGTTCCTATTGCTCTTCTTTCGTCAGACTCTTCATCTCTGTTGTGGGAGCCTTCTCCCACCTCTTGGTGAGTCACCATACTCTGCGTCTGTAGATTCCCGCGGTTGATCGTCCGCTTGGGTGAAAATACAAACGCTGGTTATTAGTCAAGAGTTAAATACATTTTTATAATATGCGCATAATTTATAACTCTTTCACATGCATACACAGTCGGGTTCTCGTTTCCAAGTTTTAATCCTGGACAAGAGATTTAAGTTAGGGGGTCACTCCTCGTAGGAGTGCTTCGGACGGAGCTTATGCGCAACTCGTGCATGAGCCCAGTCAGGCCGAGTGTTGTAACCATGCTCTGATACCACTTTCTCACATACCCACTACGCAAATCAAACTTTTTCGTTGATTTCTCAACAATCAGAATCTCTGAAGTCCTATGGGGCTTAGCGCAGGCTAGCTCTTTCCTTTTTCCACCTTCATATGATTGTAGTTCACGACTATGGGCTGAATCAGCACGACGTATTTTCTCACTTCGCGACTCAGTGCTACCGGAACATCGAGTCGTTCGACTCTGCAAACCCCGAAGCTTGAAACAGTGAAACGCCGAACCTCGACGGGGCTAGCGAGGGGCAAGTTTCTCTCTTGGGGTCTTGTCTACGTGACCCTATATGGTGTCCACGCACTTAAGCCAACCAAGAGCTTATCGGCTTTTCGCGATTCGGGGAATCACGATACACGACTTCTACCTTTCCCCATTCAAATCCCCGAAACTTCTGAGGTCTCCAAAGTTTCCCTCCAAAGGGAGATGGACAGCCGTAAGCCTCCCCTGATCCAACGGCATGGATCCTTTCGGGGTTTCGGTACTCGGGAGTTCGAAATGCAACGACTCCAAAACTCTTCGTCATTCAAACCTCCAAATTCCGATATGGAAATTCGTGTTAGAGATCGACGACTCTTAGGAGCGTGGATCCAACGGTCCATGGGATTTCGGGTATCGGGATTTCGTGACTTGCGAAGGCAAGGTTTCTTGCCTTTTGGTTCCCCGGATGCCGAAACGTCGAAACGTCGACCGGCAGCCACGTGTCGACCCTCAACCAAGATCGACGGTCGTGGTATTTTTGGGATGATCAATGGTCACAATCAAATCCCATCTTTTCTCAATCTTAATCACACCTCACGCCATTTCGAGGCTTCGGTGATTGGAATTTCGCGACTCGTGAAGACAAGGGTTCTTTGCCCTTTTGTTTTCCGGGTGTCGAAACGCCGAAGCGATTACTAGCGGCCACATGTGCTCTATAGATGGATGGTCCAGACACTTCCATGGACCATGGGGTCATTGGTCTCGATTCCTTCATCTCTTGCAAGGGAAAAAGAAGGGGTCGTGGCATTAATGCCTGCGTCTCTTTCTTAAATCAAATGGTCATTACAGACCCTGGGATCCTCCGAAGGGATCCTATTCATGCATTGCTTGCAAAGGCAGAGAGGGGTCGAGGAATTATCATCCACATGTCCTCCCTCAGATGAATGATCCTCGTTGTTTCGCAATTTCACGACTTGCGACTTCCAGTGACGCAAATCCTTTGTCGACTCGAATCCCCGGTATCCGAAATACCGATGGACTCTCGATCTCTGCCACGTTTCCTTCACGGATGGACGATCTAGATCTATATCGGGACTTTCACCATGGAGTGTCCCGATCCCTTGTCATCGGGACTCCCAGAATCCCGAATTCTGAATCCCCGATACCGACTCCTCTCTTGGGACTTTCGTCCTTGTTCACGAGGGCTTAACCCTCATGCATCTCTTAACAGATCCTACGGCTGTCTGGTTTTTCTAGCTAAGATCTAATGGCTCAAATCTATCCCACGACGCGCACTCTCCCACTACTTCCTAGACGTGGAAAAATCAACGGTCCAGATGTTCTCATGGACCTTGGGGATCTACGATCCTGATTTCCTCGCTATTCACGAAGATAGAGGAAAAGGGGCGAGGTATGTAACACCCTTGTTTCTTTCGCCAATCTAATGGTCATGAATGACCATGGATCTTCCGACAGGATCTTGTCCGTCGATCGATACTTATCCCTACATTGCTACTTCGGGATTTTAAGAGGGTCATTCCTTCTCGTATAGGGTTGTTAAGACTTGCACATTCAAGTCCTTTTTCCAGGTTCTTGGTAAACCTTTCCAAGGAGGGAATATCTGTGAAGAGATCTATTCCGGGGCATTCCTAGAGACAGATATGGGGAAACAAATTCCTGAGAACGGACTGGAAGTCTGTCTTGGTTCAACTTATGCATAATTAAATTCATTTATCAACATAATCCATGTGTGGTTTTTCTGTTATAAGCATACATCTACCATTTCTTATCAAAACACTGCACAAACATTCTTATACTGTAATCGTTCACAATTTCATAGTTTATGAGCATATATGTTAGCATATGAATTTCAAGATGCAATATGTAAAACACTTATCAGAAATAACACCAGAAGTGAGTGCAACTGCTGAGAGGGGTGCTCGTTTCCACCCAACCGTAGGCTTAGCGACTCCCAATGGATTTACCACTAGCCACCCCCGAGATGAGACCACGATACTGTGAGACTGCATCTCTGCCTGCCAGTGACCAGGAGCGAAGGTTGCAATCCTTCCTCTTTTCTATCACTCACTCTGCATATCGCCAAAGTTCTCCCCTCGTGTCTGCCCCCCCAATCGCTTCTACCCCACGCCTTATCCTCTTGCGAGGTTGCATGTGGCGCGATTTCCCTCGCGCTGGTCAGTCATGATGGATCTATGGATAGGCGGTTCACCTCCCCATCCCTCATTAATCCATCTACTTACCAGCCTGCGAGTGATTTAATTCAGGGCCAGTGAGCCACTTTTGGTTCTCCGGGCCAGTGGAGTCCAAATACAGTATTAATTCTCGGTGGAAGTTAACGCCACGTTTCTAGGTGCCTTCCACCGCCATCGTGGTCTCTTTTTCTGCACATCCCCTCTCAACAGTCCTGCAATAAAATTCAAAATGTTATTCACATTCATTGACCTTTTCCTCAAGGTCCATTTACATCACATATTCATATTTATGAGTTTTCCATAGTTCTTGGCCAGTCCCGTTATTTTTACAAACTGGGGGAAACATGGTGTTACACTTATAGTACACTCATCACTTCACTTTATTATTTAAATTACCTTCTAACCATCTTAACCCACTTTCCTTATTTTAGGGCTAACCCACTTCTAACCACTTGTCCACTTAGTAATTTCTCCATTAACTTTATTATTTAAATAATTTCTTCTTTGCAATCACTTTGACTACTTTGACCTTTTGGGGCTTCTAGATGACTCATGAAGGTTCTCCAACTTCACATGGCCATAACTCTCTAACCGTGAGGAGTTATGTGACGTTCCTCATACCACTGGAAATGACATGAAATGTAATATCCATGTAGAATAGTCTTGCCTGCAAATATATCAAAACTCATACCATTATCCATCAAACAAACTGGGGTCCATTACCCAAACATTTGTACTACCAGAATTTGCTACCGAAATTTCTTCAAGGGTTGACATCAATGACAACCAACCCAATTAATCAACAATCTCCCCCTTTGGCATTAACTGCAACACTCTGATGCAATACTGAATTCATATCACTGATGCTCCCCCTGTGACCATCGATCCCCATGGAACCATGCCTCTGTGCTCTTTCTCCAAGCATTTACCTTTGCATCTGATAAATCTCTCCCCCTTTGTCATCAATGGAAAAAGTATCATTCCATCTGGGGCTGCTCCCCCCGACTGAACTATCCTTGGTGGTACTTCCCTTGACTGAACGCTTCCTGAAACTAATCTTCCAACCTGTACTGTCCTCTTTATGGTGCTTCCTCATGTAAATATAAGACATATAAGATAAGCATTCAAAATCATTTATTTTGGAGTAGAAATTACTCTGATTCTCTGGCAAACATACTCAAAGGCTTCCCTTGGAAATGATTTGTAAAGATGTCTGCCACTTGTTCTTTTGTGCCCACATATTCAACTCTGATGTTCTTCTCTGCAACCTTTTCCTGTAGAAAGTGATACTTGATTGGAATGTGCTTCGTCTTGGAGTGCATCACCAGGTTCTTTGAGATACTGATGGCACTTATATTATCACAATAGATTGGAATGAGATCATCATACTCAACCTGTATATCTATCAGAGTTTTTTTCATCCATAGAACCTGAGTACAACATCCTATTGCTGCAATATAATCTGCTTCGGCTGTAGATAAAGATACTGATGACTATTTCTTGCTTAACCAAGATACTAAAAACTCACCCAAGTAGAATGTTGCTCCACTGGTGCTTCATCGGTCATCAATGCAACCTGCCCAATCTGCATCTGTGTAGGCAATAAGTGATAGATGCTTTCCTTTTGGATACCATAATCCAAACTCTTATGTTCCTTTGAGATATCTAAAAATCCTCTTCACTGCTAATACACATGATTCCTTTGGTGCCGCTTGAAATCGTTCCACCTGCCCAACTGTCTGCATTACATCTGGTCTGGATGCTGTCACATATAATAAGCTACCAATCATTGACTTGTATTGCCTCTGGTCTGTAGACTTTGAATCATCATCTTTGCTCAATTTGCAACTGGTTTGCATAGGAGTGGTAACTGGTTTGCAATCTTCCATTCTAAACCTCTTTAGCATTTCTATGATATACTTAGTTTGAGAAATAAAAATTCCTCGGTTGCATTGACGTATCTGAAGACCCAGAAAGAAGAATAGTTCTCTGAGTCATGACATTTCAAATTCATTCTGCATATCCTTTGCAAATTTCTAGCTTAACCTTGATGTAGAGTTTGTTGTCTACACTTCCTTTTCTGAACCCTGCCTGTTGTAGATATTTATCCAGTCTAGAGTACCATGCTCTAGGAGCCTGTTTTAGACCATACAAGGCCTTCTTCAATTTGCACACATAATCTGTGTTCTCTAACAACTGAAATCCTTCTAGGGTTTGAATGTAGACTTCTGCTTCAAGTTCCCCATTCAGAAAGGTTGATTTCACGTCCATCTGATACAATTTAATATTCTTGGAGCATGCATAAGCTAAGAGCAATCAGATTGCTTCCATTCTAACAACCGAGGAAAATGTCTCTTCAAAGTCGATTCCTTCAACCTGTGCGTATCCTTTACATACCAATCTAGCTTTGTTCCTTGTAACATGTCCATCTTCATTCAATTTATTTATGAAAACCCAATTTGTGCTAATCAAGTTCTTATTCTTTGGTCTTGGAACCAATTTCAAAGTGTCATTCTTCTCTATTTGATCCAATTCTTCATCCATGGCCTTATTCCAGAATTCATCCTTGCTGGCCTCTTCAAAACTGTTTGGTTCAATCGTAGATAAGAGTGCTAGGTGAACTTATTCTAGTGAACATATTCTTCTTCTAGTCTCAACTCATGCATCCCTGTTTTTGATAATCTGATCTGAAGGATGATTGTTTTGTACTCGTTTGCTAGGTGTCTTTGGAGGCACTTACTGAACTTTCTCTTCTACTTTTGTCTGAGCTTCTTCATCTTCCCCTTCTACTTCTTCTTCATCTTCTGCTTCTTCTTCGTAAAGTTGTTCCATTGATTCATTTTCTTCTTCCTTTGATTCTCATACACCTGTTTCATCAATTGTTACATTGACGCTTTCCACAACTTTGTTCAATCTCAGATTGTAATACTTGTATGATTTCCTTGTACTTGAGTAACCAACAAGTACTCCTTTGTCCACACGAGAGTCAAACTTTTCCATTCTTCCATATTCTCTGTTGATGTAGCATTTGTTTCCAAATACTTTGAAGTACTTCACATTTGTTGGTCTTCCTTTCCATAGCTCATAGGGAGTTTTTTCATTGTTGTTTCTGAGCATTACTTTGTTTTGAACGTGAATTTTTTTATGCACTACATGTGTCCAAAGAATATTTTTTAATTTGGAATCCATTAGCATTGTTTGAGCCATTTCATGTGTAAATATCATCCATTATGATAATATTCCTTTGTCTTTGAACCAATATATGAATCCATGATCTCATCCACTGTCATATATCTATCCAAACCTACTAAGTGTTCTTACGAATCCATCTCTGTCCATATTTTCCAAGACTCTACTGCACAACTGTCCATAATTATCACTATACTATCATGAAGTCTTCACTACTACAATTGATTGTAATTCTGCTAACTGATTGCTCTGGATCTGTCTTCTCAAACTCTGTAAGCTGCTCGAAAGATGGTTCTTTGGTCTATCACGACTATCACATAGACTCCCCCTGTCTAATATTAATATTACCTAAGAGTCTCTAATCTGGATGGCTCAGAACAATTCCTGCTCTGTTGTGTATTCATCATCATCTTCATTGGTAGATTCATCATCTCTCTGAGCTCTGACTTATTTCTATCTGTCTGTGGATTCATCTTTCACTACAATGCCTAAAAGTACAATCTCTTGAACCTATTTCTTATTTACTTGTCCTTATTTTTTTCCAGTTATTTTCCAAACCTTTCTGTATATGACATCTTTCTTTTTCTCTGTAGAATTTTCTTCATCTCGTTTTATTGCCAATCTTGCAATCTCTGGGACTTGGTCTTTGTTCACCTGTTCTTCGTGTTTTCTTATCCATACTTTCTAATATCTGATATCAGTGTTCTCTTTCATGGAAGTATCTATCATGCTTCTACAATCACTAGCTATGTGTCTATAGTTATGAAATTTGTAACATTGAATGTTACATGGGGCCACATAAACATTTCTTGCTTGAACATTTCTTTTATAATCCCTACAATTTGGAACCTTATGTCCAAAATTAGTACAATAAAAACAATGACCATAAAAGAAATTCACATACCTGGGAGTGAATGATCTTCTTTGTGGTGTAGTTCTTCTGAATTTCTGGCTTGACTGATCATGATCATGATCGAAGATTCTTTGTGGCTTGAACATGGATGGTCTTCTTGAAGATGTATCTTCAATAGTTTTCTTAGATTTTGGTTGACCATGATTCCTTCCTTTGAGTACTTCTGCATAACTCTTTCTATTTTCTTCATTCTTCTTTTCTAGCAACCCAGCGTGCTTCTCTTCATTCTCTATAATTAATGTGGATGTTTTTGTCTCTTCAACGTTCTTGTTGAGCTTGATGATTTTACTTCTCAATGTGACAACTTCTTCTTCAAGCTTCTCAACCTCTTCTTCTTTCTTCATTATCTGAGACTTTCTGACTTCTTCTGTTCTTTTCGCTTCTTCAAGATGGATTTTTAATGTGATTATTTCTTTTTCAAGTCATTTGTCTTCTTGACCAAACTCTTCCTCAAGTTGGTTTAGATCATTAGTTCTTTCCTTCAGATGATCTGTCAATATATTCTCTCTCATTTTCGCTTCTTCCTTCTATGTTGCTATGTTGGCTTCCAAATATTTCTTTTGGTGTTCAATATTTTCTTCGATTTTTTTGGCTTCTTCTAGCCGAGTTCTTAAGTTCCTGATCACATGTTGAGCTTCTTCAAAAATTTGAACACTTCCTTTTTGTTTCATCAACTCTTTCTTGAGTGACTTGTTGTCTTCTCTTTCTTTTCTTAGTTCACCTAAAACCCTAATCAATTATTCTTCATAATTGTCTTCCTTTTCAATTAGTTTTTCTGTCTCATTTCCTTCATGGCATTCTATTTCAAGATGTCTGCATTTTTCACAATTAAAGAAAAATAACATACCTCTGTTGATTATGTACTCTTCATCTTCTGAATCTGTTTGACATGGTGAACATATTTCTTCTTGATCTGTACCTGCATCTTCTTTGGCATTTTCTGAATCTACGATGGGTGAAGAATATATGTCATGTAAGTTATCCCAAAGTTCTTTGGCTGATGAAAATTTACCAACCTTTCCTCTTATCGGATAAGGTAATCCTTCCCAGATGAAATCCATTGCTATTTTTTTATTCTTCTTCAATTCCTTCTTGGCTACAATCTTTGCCCTTTTTGAACTATCATATCCTGTAATGCCTGATAGCCAAATATAATACTCTTGTGCCTGTAAAAATACTTTCGTCCTTCCACTCCATAACTCATACTTTAAACCATTCTAACCATTAAACAATGGTACTCCATTATTAGAATAATCCATGATCTCCTTCCAGTGGTTAAACTGTTTCCTGAAGGAACCCACTCTAATACCAATTGTTGGATCACTGAGAAGGGGGGTGAATTAGTAATAGAACAATTTAATCCTTTTTAACCATAAAATGCAAGTGTTATATCAATGTAGCATTATCATCCAATAGTTGCAGAGTAAATAAACAATGAACACATGAGCAATCATACACATACATAGAACACCAATGTTTTTACGTGGAAACCCAAAGTGGCAGAAAACCACATATTGTTTTTTCTTATATGTCTTTAAGAATTACATTCATTGGAAACACCAACTTCCTTTGTTTTCCAGCTGCAACTGGAAGGAGGCTCCAACCCCCTAGTTTCTCATGATACAACCTGAAGGAAGTTCCAAATCCCCAATTATTTGGCTACAACCAGAACGAGGCTACAACCCCCTATGTTCTTTGGATACAACCAGAAGGTGGCTACAACAACCTGTCCTTGCCTCATCCAACTGCCTTGAAATAAAAGTATAATGATGTAACCATTGTCACACTATCATTGTGAGATATACTGTTATAAACCTGTACCAATCAACATGTAAGCAACTTGTACCATAAACAAGTGCATCAACCATGCACCAACATGTACCAAACAACCTGTAATTAGTCTATACCATAAACAAGTGCATCAACCATGCACTGTAATATACCAGATATAAAAAGTATGCAAAACAAAAATAAAATGCTAGAAATGGCAGAATAACAATAATATAACCAACATAATCTCCACAATAACACAAAAATGATATAAGAACAACAACAAAAATAACACTTTGATTTATAAAGCAATGTTCACGGGCCTCTTCGAGGGGGCAACCTCCAGTCGAGCAGTGCTCTGTTACAATAAATTCCAAGCTAGGGTTTTCATACCCTCGATCCTTATTTATACTAAATATGTCTATCAAGAGAAGCATCTAGAGGAAGATCCTTCTAGAAGCGGAAGCTTCTATTAGGTCTTCTTACATCCGCCTTATTATATTTTATTGAAAGGCATTATTAATATTGACCTTTATTAAATCCGAATATATTGATCTACCTATGTGCGGGTTAGGACCCTAACATGTCCGCCCCATTAAAAACAACCTTGTCCTCAAGGTTTGAGATGTGGAAACTGCTGCAGAATGGTAGCTGGTTCCCAAGTGGCATCTGTTGGAGTTGTATCTTTCCACTGGACTAGCACTTCCTTGATGGTTCGCTGACACAGGAGATGCTCACGCTGGTCCAAAATTGCTTCTGGCTGTAGCCAAATGGATCCTTCTTCAACTAACTCGGGAAGGTTGGTTTGAATTTGGCACCTAGTTCCAATCACCTTCTTTAAGCATGAAACATGAAAAATAGGATGTAGCTTTGACTGACTGGGCAGAGCTAACTGATAGGCGACTTGTCCCACACGCTTGAGAATTGTATAAGGACCATAAAATTTGGGCGCTAGCTTCTGACACTGCTCGGCCTTGAGGGAAATTTGCTTGTATGGTTGCAGTCGCAGAAACACTTGATCCCCTTCTGCAAATTGACATTCAAAATGACCTTTATCTGCTTGTTGCTTCATGTGATTATGTGCCATGACCAAGTTCTCTTTAAGGGTACGAAGAATATCCTCTCGAACTATAAGTGTTTGGTCAACTGCCTAGACCTTCGAGGTACCTGGTAAGTATGAGAGAACTGAAGGGGGCTCTTGTCCATATACCGCTTCAAAAGGAGTCATGCATGTAGTTGTATGGTAGGAAGTGTTGTACCACCATTCAACTAGGGGTAACCATTGAGCCCACTGATTTTTCTTTTCAGAGGAAAAACACCTTAGATATGTTTCCAAACACTTGTTGACAACTTCTGTTTGACCATCAGTCTGGGGATGAT
>ML783849.1:221146-241498 GCA_009831015.1 Picea engelmannii | reverse complement strand
CCATAAACAAGTGCATCAACCATGCACCAACCTGTACCATCAATGAGTGCATCAACCATGCACCAAATATGTACCAATCATGCATCAAATACACATAAACTATGACTCATCAAGATGTACCAACATCATCAACTATACACCTCTTGTATGTTTCAACTCATCAACTACTTGTCTCAACCATGTACCCAACATGTACATCAACCATATACCAAATACATATACCAATATAACCATCAAAATTTCTCTAGCAATGCATCACACTATCCATAACCAAACACCATAAACCATTACATCAAACCATGTGCCACAACCTCACTGTTATACAACCTCTATCTATAACATACCTCAACCAAAATCCCTCATCATTTTCATCATCTAAATATGTTTCGTAACTCTGTAATAAACCCGGTGTATATGATCACATACCTACAAACCTTTCTTAACTTTAACAACAAGAGACTAGCATTTTCATCACACTTTACTTTAGTCTCACATGACTAATTTTGGATTAGTCAACAACCCTAAGTTGAAATAATCATAACTATGTTCCTGTAATGAATAAATATCTGAAAATAGTACACAATGTTCGTTAGTGTCTTTTATGCAATTCCTTCATGTTTCACTACTTGGAACCTCTCAGAAAAAGAGTTATATAAAAAATGACATACCTTGTTGAATTTTGGCTTATTCTAGAGAGCGAACTTGTAGAGCGTTCCTCGCATGAAATATTTGTTTTATGGATCTAAAAATGGCACATAGAATACTACATACTATACTCTAACCAATACATTTGGTATTACTGAATTTGGATATGTTATGAAGAAGTTATGACTTTTTTACCTGAAACTCCTGTTTTAGACTAGTTTCAGGACTAGCCACAAACCCTATTTTCCACGGAGTGTAACGCCAAAACTACAACGATCCACAAGATAAAATTTTTATCACAACTACTTGGATATTTTTCCTCAACGACCTCCCAATTTCGTGGTCTTAATCATTCTAGAAAACAATTTATTGTGAAAATGGTGAGATGACCTGTAAATAACATACCTTAGAAAGCATCATCAAAATAATTTATCCTCCCTTGAATTTCGGCCTTCTTTAGTTCACCTTCCCTCTGAATTTCGGCTTAGATATCCTTTGGTTACCTCAGTCACTTGTAGATGTTCAATATGCTCAAGTGTGATTAAAATGAGAGACCCTTGCCTCTTATTTATACTTTTATGTAGCTTCCTCAAGGGGTTACCTTCTAACCATGTTAACCCACTTTCCTCATTTTAGGGCTAACCCACTTATAACCACTTGTCCACTTGGTAATTAATCCATTAAATTTATTATTTAAATAATTTATTTTGTATCCACTTTGACTTATAGTACACTCATCACTTCACTTTATTATTTAAATTACCTTCTAACCATCTTAATCCACTTTCCTTATTTTAGGGCTAACCCATTTCTAACCACTTGTCCACTTAGTAATTTCTCCATTAACTTTATTATTTAAATAATTTCTTTTGTATCCACTTTGACTTATAGTTCACTCATCACTTCACTTTATTATTTAAATAATTTATTCTTTGCAACCACTTTGACTACTTTGACCTTTTGAGGCTTCTAGATGACTCATGAGGGTTCTCCAACTTCACATGGCCATAACTCTCTAACCGTGAGGAGTTATGTGACATTACACATACCACTCGAAATGGAATGACATGTACTATCCATCTATAATAGTATTTCGTGAAAATATATCAAAACTCATACCATTATCCATCAAACAAACTTGGGTCCATTACCCAAACCTTTGTGCTACCAGAATTTCTTCAAGGGTTGACATCAATGACAACCAACCCAATTAATCAACATATACGACTATTTTAGTCAGATACAAAGGCATAAAACCTAAATATTCCTTTTTTTTTATTATTTTTTAAAAATTTGCAGAGTTAATATTTTAGTTTTCTATTTTTATTTCCAGGTTGCTACTCTTTCTTATCTGTGTATGCTCTTTGTTGTGGGCTCTGTGCGATCTCAACAAATCAGAAACATAGCGGAACATGTTTTCTTTTCTATGTATGTTCTTTTCTTTGCGCTATATGCAAGTTTAACAAATAAAAAATAGAGAGAAAAATTGCATTTTTTAGGTAAGCTAACTGATCTCTAACCCCTTTATTGTTGAGGTTCATAAATTGTTTTCCAAAATTTCGCTTCTTTTTTTATGAGAACACAAAAACAAAGGTTTTTGGGGTAATCAAACACTTTGAAGTGAAGCTCCAACAACAAAAACAACACCAACACCCCTATCCTCCTTCTTTAGAATTCTTATGTGTTTTGGACTAGCTCACTTTGTTAAAAGTTGTTTTATTTAATAAGAGGTCTTGAGTTCAAGTCTCTTTTTTAAGTACTTTGATATTTTCCTTTTAAGTTATTTTTTTGCATGCAACTTTAATTTATGAATTAACTTCATTGTAAAAGTGATTCTCACTTATTATATAAAACTGGGTTACTTCGTAAGTAACTTATTTGTAAAAATGAACTTATAGGCAAAATTAAAGAATGAGGGGCATCACCATATGGACCAACTTCTACTTGTCACGTGGCTCTTTGGTTACTGTTTATGTTTTTTTTTCAAAAGGGTATACCTTTCACATCGAATACCGTTCTCCATGCCATTTTGTTTAACAACCTATTTTTTCGAGAGATTTCCATCCAAACCATCAATTTTAGCTTTTGAATCCATATTATCTACATATTTTTATATGGATTCTCCAAATGATTTTTTTCTTACCAGTACCAATTAATTCTCATGGAAATCTCATATGGATGATGTACTAAGAAGTAAATTATGGTATCAGATTACATTGAGAAAAGAACAAGCCCCCACTAATGTTGAAAAGAAAGCCAAATGGGATAATAAAAATGACGAAGCATGTGGATTAATCAGAATGTCAATCTCTCCTGATTCACTGTTTCACCTTCAAGGAATTGATGACCCAAATGAAGCTTGGAAAAATATTGAAGTTGTGTTTGGTAAAAATAATGTGATTTGACCCCATCAGATTGAATATCAGTTAATGATTTTAAGTCCTAATGATTTTCCTTCCATTGAAGATTATTTATCTAAGTTCAAAATACTTACACTTTTGCTTAAAGATTGTAAATTAGAGCTAGGGTATGACCGATGCATATGATCCTCCTTTCACTAGTCACTTCCCTAAGCTTGTTTCTAATCCATTGTCTTTTATTTTATTACATTGGAGAAGAGGTCTCATGTTTTTATTTTTTAGTACATGATATTTGTTTAAAAAATACTTTCCTTACAAGTTTACATTTCATATGATTGCCTTATGATTTGATATTAATGCATGGGTGGACATCGATCATGATGGAATGGGGTCCTTCATGCCAACAACCTGGACTCCTTCATTGTTTCTAGCCTTGAGATTTGTCGATGTCGATCATCTTGGAGCATGTGCCAATAGCCAATTGTTTTTTTTTGCAGATCCAATTCAGATCACACCTCCCCATTAGGAGGCTTTTGGTCCCCAAAATCTTCCAAGGATAGGTGGAAATTTTCTTACAATATGGTTCCTCTCATACCATTTCTCTTTCCTTGGAGTCTATCCTTTGAGACCAATCTACTAGATCTCTTTCCATCTTGTGTGAGTCACCCATTCCTTACAATGCAGAATTGTATCTTCCTTGAATTCTTCCAAAGTGTGTAGTGAAAATTATTCGATAGTAGGGAGAACCTGGTGGTCCTCTTCTTCATCCAGCATGGAAGGTTCAAATATCTTCAAATACTCTACATTCACCACTAAACTAATCTGCATATAAGGAGGAAGTACCAACCTAAAAGCATTCTCGTTCCCCTACTCAATTATGTCAAATGGTATGTATATGAGGGCTTGAGTTTTGTCATTTATCCTTGTGATCTCTCCTCACGGAGGTAAAGCCACACCTTGTCTCAAACATGGAACTTATGATCCTCCCTTCTCTACTCATGTCTATATTTATACTGATGCTGGATCTTCTCAAGTTGCTCCTGTATATTTAGATGTATCTCTCAAATATTGCCCACAAATGTACTCACCTTATTTTCATCTCCTTGCAACTCAACTTTTTCCTTCTATAGTCCAGACACAATATCAAATGATAAATGAGGTAAGTGACCAAAACAAGTCTTGAAAGGAGATTTGTTGGTGGAAGAATGCAGTGCTTTTTTTAGGAGTGTTGAATGAAAACTAATTGTTTGTCCCATGTCTTTGGATGTTTTCTATTGTAACCTCTCAACAACTGTACCAATGTCTGATGAACAACCTCTGCTTTTATATTAGTCTAGGGATGGAATGTAGTGGAATACCTCAGCTTGGTATCCATTCTCTCCCAAAGTGATATCTAGAATGTGCCCAAGAACTTGATATCTTGATCAAATATGATGAAACTTGGCAATCTAAAATGTACCCAAGCATGGCTAAAGAGAAATTTCGTTGCCTCTTGTCCATAGATCGTCTTATTGCATGAAATGAGCATACACATATTCTTGAAGTGGTCTGCCATGAAAAACAAGTAGTCATGGCCTCTAGGAGAAATAGGAAAACCTTCAACAAAGTCGATTGAGATTATCTCCCAAGGTCTGCTTGGTACTGACAATGGACTATATAGCCCAAGCTTTCAATTTCTTGGCTTTCTAATGCTGCAAAGAACAGACCCTCTAACAATTTTTCCACATGCTCATGTGTCTTTTGTCAGTACACATAATGCTGCAAATTTTCCACTATCTTCGTCATACCAAAATGTCCAATGACCCTAGAAGTGTGAGCTTCTCTCATCGACTGAATCCTTATGTTTTTTGGTATGCACAACATGTCCAACTTATATAGCAGCCCATCCTGGAGGTGATATTCATTTCCTTCCATGGAAGTGACTACTCTCTCCATCTATGGTTTATATACTCCTTTGAACTCTTCATCTCCCTTGTAGTCTTCACTCAAAAGATCATGAGTGAAGGGATCAAGTTGCATTATCACCCCAACTATTACAATATTCTTCAATGGTGGCCGAGAGAGCATGGATAGGACCTAAGCATCATTGATCTTCTTCTTTATGTCTTCAAATGATCATTGTTGTAGCTTACCCCAATAAAATCTCTTTCCTTAGGTGGTCACGACATGGAATGGTGTTTCTATTAAGGAGAAGTTTGCAATGAACTTTCTCAAATATTGTGATGCTCCCATGAAACTCCTAACCTATGTCAAGTTGGTGGGAGTACACCATTGGGTGATGGTTGCATTTTTTCTGGATCCACCCTTAGCTCTCCTACACTGATTATGTGTCCAAGATATATCAAGGATGTCTTTCCAAACTCACATTTCTACAATTTTTCAATCAGTTGATTCTTCGTTAAGGTCTCTAGTACTCGCATCACATGTGAGAGGTTATCTTGCCACATATTACTGAAGATTAGTATGTCATCCAAATATACTATTACAAATGAGTCAATAAAAGGATGTAGCACATCATTCATCGGTCTCATGAAAGCTGCAGGTGCATTACGAAAGGTGTCACTAACCACTCGTAAAAACCTAGTCTTGTCTTAAAACAATATTACCAACTTAACAAGAACTTTGTCGAGTTCTCGTTTTTTCAAGGGTCGCATTTTTTACCCCATTTTTAAAATGGTGCTATCGGTAGCACCCCCTTCCCTTTTTAGGTGGTATTTTGATGTTTTAAATTTTCTGATCCATAATATTTCTACAATTTTTTTTTAAATGCTTATTTTTCATCTATTTTCAAAATTTTCTATTTTTTTTATTCAACGGTGTTTTTAGTATTTTTTCCATGCTTCTTTCATTCTTTCATATAATCATGTCTCCTTAATTAATTTATAGTTCCGTAATTTTAAAATATAGTGGGCCGAGGCGATGCCCGACATCACCCCATTGCCATCCCCCTTCGTGTATATATATATATATATATATATATCAAATTTATATAGTTTTTATATATAAAAACTATATATAGTTTATATATATAAATCATATATAGTTTTTTAATTTTGTTTTTATTTTAGTGTTTTTTTTTTTTAAGGTTTCAAAGGTTATTTTCATTATTATTATTTTTTAAATATGTATATATATTTTTAGATTATTGTTTTTTAGGAAATTTTAAATTTTTTTTCACTTCTTTTTAGTTTTTTTTTTCAACTCTTTTTTGAATGTTGTTGTTGTTTGTTTTTTTAATTTGGGTTTTGAATATAGATTTTTGAATGTGTTTTTTTCTTCATTAAAAAAAAATTGAGAAGATTTTGTCCTTTCTATTTATTTATTTTTTTTCAATGTAAATTTAAGGAATATATATATATATATATATATATTGTAACCAATCTTGGGTTTATTTATTTTTTGCATAGGGATCTATTGTCAAAACCACTGTTTCAAGTAGGTCGAAATGAGCCATAATTTTAACGCTTAGAAAAAACTTTTTGCTTTAGTTAGCGTCACCTTTTTATTTAAGTGTTAATTTTAAGGTTTTTCTGAGCTATTGTATGAGTTTTGAAGGTCATGCTTGAAAAATGTTGTAATTTTGACCCCGTTTGAAAAAATGATGCTATCAGTAGCACCACTTTTTGATTTGGGGGATGATTTTTATGTTTTTTATGCAAAAATATGGGTTTTTTTGGGCCAGATTTTTCGTTTTGAGGTCACACTTCTCGTTAAGTTGGTAACATTGTTTTAAATGTTATCTTTCACATGTATTCTGCTTTGATTCACACTTGATGGTAATCTGATTTGAAGTCCAACTTGGTGAAGAACTTGGTTTGTTGCAGCTAATCCAACAATTCATAATCCTTGGTAGTGGATATCTATTCTTGATGGTGATTTTCTTTAGGGCACTATAGTCAATGCACATTCTCCAGCTTCAATCCTTCTTCGACACCATAATAATGGGTGAACTAGATGGAAACATACTAGCTCCAATGACTCCCTACTCCAACTATTGTTTCTAGTTGCTTCTTCACTTCATCTACTTCAATGGACTGCCTATATAGCCCAATGTTCAATGGTGTTGACTCGATAACCATTGAATCTCATGTTCAACCTCTCTCTTGGGTGACATCCCCCAAGAAACTTGAAACACTTCTTTGTAGGGTTCAATCAATTGTTATAGTTGTTGGAATTGTTTGCCACTACATCCTTCCAAGGATACCTTCATCTCCAACTTACTACCTTCTCGGTGTTGTTTTCCTTCTCTCAAAAATAGCAAGACAAACTTATTTGTGCTGCTAATGATTCTTCTAGCTTGATGAGTGTTGATCAAAGAGAGTTTGGCTTTGTCCTTATGTGCATTTATGTCATATAAATTTCCATCCTTAACTAGCCTACATTGGTTGGCTCTCCTTGTAACACCCGTGTTTCCCCTAGTCTGAAATTATAAGTGTTATTGTGGAAAAAAAATATGCCAACCCGTGGGTGATCAAGGATAAACAATGTACCTTGATAGATTTTGTAATGTGTGTGTGTGTGTGTTTGTGTGTGGTTTTTAATAAAATAGAGAATGTTGAGTGTTACACATCAAAATTCCACACTTAAGTGTCACAAGTATCACAAAGTGTAGTATGCACCTTTTTAAGTGTCGCATGCACTTTTTCAAGTGTCGTATGCACATTACTAAGTGTCACATGCACTTTTCCAAGTGTCACAACTCATTGACACCATGAAAAACATTTTCCATGATCCCTAAGTCATGTTGGAGGAAGAAACCCATCATTTCAAGGTTAGAAACATGCTTTTTACTTGAAAATTCAACCATTTTTGGGGCATTTATGAAGGGTGGTGCCCCCCAGTCCATGTATAGGAAGAATCACTGCTCCCCTTGCCATGTTAAAGGAGTGCCACTGGTGCCTTGTATCTAACTTAGGGGGAGAGTCACTTTGGTTAGAGGAAAATATGGAGAATCCCACCTTTTCCTAAGGGACATATCTGAAGAGATGAGGTTGGTTTTGCTTGAATCCTATTCTATGGCTCTATAATAGGATCAAATCCCAACTCATGGAGGCATATCCTCAACCACTTCCCTAAATATCCCATGGTGTTTGAGCCTCCCAATCCTATAAATTGAAGGTGTTTCCAAGGTAAAAGGGGGAGTATTTCAAGTGTCAAACCTTTGATCTTGAGAGAGGGAAATCCATTGAAGTATCATCATTTTGATCTCAAGACCTTCATACAAGGGTTGGACGAGGAGAGCTTGGAGAATATTTTTGCATTGTCAAACATGTTTTGTAAGTGTCTTCTTTTGGCTTTCCATTTAATATCAACTTGGCCTATTCCTTTCATTATGATTGTACATTGTAATTTATATACTTAAGTCAAATCGAGTATAGATAGATTTGTTTTATCTAATCACATAGAGTATGAGAAAGGATTTGTTTCTTGTTCATTGCAAGTCCTGACTCACGCTAAGGATCTTGGAAATCAAGCCTAAATCTTGGAGCAACAAGGAAAAACATCGAAACAAGGTATGCCACACTCTTTCTCTTTCTCATTCTAATTGGTTATAAACCAGATCTATAAGGAAAGTAGCAACCATTTCTTTACTTCTGTCTTTTGACCAAATAAGGGGTCTTGGTCTAAAGGGGAGATTAACATGTCTACAGGGTAAGATTTCTCATAACATAAAAATGACAACTCCACTGGGGATTGGACTTTAACTTGTCTTTCCTTTGATTTGTCTAAAACCTTTGTCTATGATTGGATATTGTTTGTTTGATTCTTGATTCTAAGTCATTTCCCCTTCCCTCATCTTCATCAAGAATTTTACAGCGTCATTGACTGAGTCTTTGCCGAGTTTAATCCTTTTTGTGCTTTTTTCAAGCACTTTAAGGACCAACACTCCCTTGTAATGGCTACCAGGGAGCCACTAGCTTGACTAGCGCTCCCCCTTGGTCTCCTAGGGAGCACCATAGCACTATGTTCCTTTGGTAACAGAGGCGCCAATACCTTATTTTAGGTGGTTTCATGAAGTTTTTCTTTGTTTAGCTCAGTCTGTTATTAAGAGGATTTTAGCCCAAAGTCTTTTCGTTTGTCTTTGACTTTGTTTTAATTGAGAAATTGATATCCATCACTCATTTCATTTCCTTCTTTGAGTTTGCAAACTTCTCCTAGGTGTGAAATTTTATGGTCCCTTTGGGTTAACAAGATCCCTTGGTTCATCCTACCTTTCAGTTGTATGATCTTTGTCTCGCAAAGTTTTCAAATTTCTTGATTGTTTATAAGTTTTCATCAACTAGAATTTGCAAAGGTTGTTTGGTATTGAGCTCTTTTTGTCTTCATTGAAACATCTCACATTTTGAATGATTAGCACTCTCTTTTTTACCACAACCCAGCCTTGAATACTGATTCTTGTTGCTCATTTCTTAGGATTTTCAAGAGTGTTTGTATTTTTTTTATCCTTTACATATTTTGATTTCCTGATTGAACAAGTTGTGAAGTGCATTATTATACTTGATTTCTTTAAGTTCTCATCATTTTTTGAGTGCACTTTGTTTGGTTTCTTTTTTTCCTTGTGTTTCTTTGTGTCAAACATTGATTTCTTTCATTTCACTTGAAAGTTAAGAACAATTTTTTTTTGCATATCTCATTGCATACATAATCGAATAAAGAAATTGTTGCATTCTTAGGAAATTAGTTTTGGTACATGTTTGGAAAATAGCTAGTTTTCCATTTGGATTTCAGAAAGATTTTCTTGGTAGTTTGGCATCATCTTGCTCCCAGAAATTGAAAAGTTGCATAGTTTTGAGTACTTTCTTGTGTTAAGGAGAATAGAAATCTTCTCCTTCCCATGCATATAATTCATCGAAAATAAAGAATTGCATCTCATTCTATTAAATTATATTGGAGTCGATTCTTACACATCATCAATTTCATCTCCATGAACCTTCTGAGTAAAAATCCATTAAAATCAACCACATGCTAATAAAATCCACTAGACACTTTTTGTTTTTTAGTACATCATCGGTACCACATGATTAGGGTCTTTGGACTAGGTAAAGTGAGTAAATCGTCCAAGACTACTAAACAGACTGTAGAACACTAAAGAGTTAACAAATCCAATTTTTGTATAAGCATAGATGAGAATCCTATCTAACATAGAGGAAAAACATGAGGTCGTGTGCGAAAAATCAACAGAGATTGCCCCTCCAAAGCTTGACAAATTGTAGCGAAATGACCGTATATTGGGGGTTTTTCTTGAGAAACCACTGGTTTCATTTGGTATCAATGCTTCATGAATCCTGAATTCATTCGGGGTCCTAAGGAGTCTTATCGATCCACTTGTCTTCAATTTTCTTGAAGAGATTCATACTTTGATATTCTTCCCATACGTTCGGTCCTGACTGTCGACTGTACCCGCACGAAGGCTGACTACGAGTTGGTAACCTTAGTGGCCTTTCCTAGGTATCTACAGAGATGATTGTGGGGGGATTCCCACGGTACATGGGGAAGCCATTGTATCACACTTTCAGTACCCTTGGAGGGTGATCCCACAAAAGAGAGGATTTATTGCACCAAGAAGGGTTGTTACATGGAGGTCAAGGTAAATGCCTCTCATTTCTTCACTGGTGGCTTGATATCCCATCATCAAAAGATCCTTTATATACTATTTACTTAGTTGGTTTCTTATAGATTTTTGTTAGGAAGTGTGTTTCTCTTAGGGTTTGTAGTTGGCCTTAGGATGATCTCGTAGCATGCAAGGTATCGATCCTAAAATTTACGAACATCAAAGAAATCCTTCGAATGAAGGAGTTATTAACAAGGAAATGCATTCTGAAGTCAGGAGTGTAGCTCTCAAAAGTGACCACCATGAAGAAGAACCAATTACAACCTTTTTATAAGGCTTTTTCCTCCCAGTAAATCCTCCTATCACTAATCCACATGGCCCATTACTCTTTGAAATACCATCATCAACATTTCTTGATGATTATTCTTCTTAAAATTTATCGTATGGTTAACCCATTAGGAGATATTTTGGCATGAACCCATCACCGTTTGGTTTTCCTGAAGGACTTGAGAATTTATCTTTATCCATAAATCTTGTAGTTGATATGGTTGTTGGTTCTTATTTATTGGGAACATTAGTGACCCAGGTAACCCCGACACAACCACTCACGAATACATCTCCCTTTGCACATGGGTCAGGTAATATTTCTGCTTCACTATTTCCACACATGCACACACCAAGTGCTTTACTTGGTCGTCCCATCAGACGGATGAACAAAAATCAATTCGTTCACACAACCATGGTTACACAAGATACTCACCCTCCCTCCCCAACTTTACAAATGGGTACACCCTTTGTTGGAGGTCAATATTCAATGGGAGGCCAACCTTTAGTTGAGGGGGAAACCTTCAGTTGGAGGGAAACTTTTTACTGGGGGGAAACCTTCAACCATGGGGAAAACTCCTATGTGGATGTAACATCAAAAAACTTGGGGAAAAGTTGCTCCTGAAAGATCTTCTATCCCTACTTCCATTGGTATGTATCATGGACAAGCATATCTAGAAGTTTCTAATCCTTTGTGGGGTAAGACCAATCCGGCGAGTATTCCTCAGTGTTATCACCATTAAAGTTTTTGTGTGAAATCGAGATTTCAGGACTTAGCGAGGCACTAAATTGGTTTGGAAGTATGATAGATCAACATAAGGGATAAATATGGCAGGAAGAGGCTAAGTCTGGAGGGGGCGCTAAGGTGATGGGACCTGATACTTCGCATATCATGAGCACTCCAAATCAACGGTTGAGGATCATTTCGGGGGTAGAAGTTGTGCGGAGGATAATTTCAGAAAGCGGGCCAAAATGTAAACCGTGGTTTTGGGTCGGGACTACGTGGTGCCACCAGGTGCATTTTGGGGTTAGAAGCGGTTTTCCCTAAACCACTTCCTTGCACCCTCAAAATTGGAAAAGTATATAAAGGGCATTTGTTGGTTATTTTGTTATTTTTCAAAATACTAGAACGTTTGAAACTTGGTGTGACCACCTTCGTTCAACTGCAACTCAACAGTACTCCAAGTTCATGGCATTTCCTCTTATTTCCAGGTATTTTTCATCGTCATCATGGACCCTATCATAACTTCAGTAATAGAGCAAGACCCCGTGTCTTATGAAGAAGCCCTAATTGACCGAGATTCAAACGTTTTTGACACCGAAATCACCATTTAGCCCATCTCTGTGTCTAGAAGAAATATGTTCGATAATGTAGGAAAACATATACCATTCCTTGAAGTAGCTCATGCCTCCATAGTCTCGTATGTTGTATAAATTGCTTTCCCCTTCCCCGAATTTATAGGTTGGTGCGCAAAACAATATTCACATGAAGAAAATGTCGTCATGAATAAGCAAGGTTCTGAGGTCATGTGTAGGGTAGAGAGTCTATCAATTCGAGATGCCCTCAGTATACCAGAATATTTATCTATAGTGTCTGAACCCTTCAATGAAGAAAAGATAATTAGGTTATACAGAGAGTGTCCATTAGAAGTCATAGATCTATTTTTACAGACAATTGTCAAACCAAAACATTTTTCAGAGAGTCTGTCTTTGGCCATGGATGTGAGTATAATGGTTATTGAAGTCCAATGGGTCTGTTCTCTTTTGAGTCAACTTTTAGGTCTAGATAATGACAAATGTGTAGTTAAAGTCATGCTCAGTTTTCTATTGACCTTTTTTATGTCAGAGTCTAGTCTCTCAGTTTGTATCAGCTTTGATCAATTCATATCTTATAATATCCATAAGCAGCTGGTAAATTTCAGTTCTGTAAGGCATTTCAGATACTACACCTATCCGTTGAATATTTTCATAGAGACCAATAAGAGAGAATTTTCTAAAGCATTACATTTCTCATTTTCATCAACAAAGTCATATCCATGGTTTACAGTTTAATATTCAACACCAACTTACCTAGAGTTATGGATGACATGAGGAGCTATCTACAACCAAATCTAGAAAACAAAGTGGGGGAATGAGTATTATTCATGCATTCAACAATGATCTGGGTTTATGGTTTCCATGAATCCCCCTATCTGTAGCTTATTTTTTTGACCCCCAGAGTCTTTTCCCTTGAATTCACCAGGAAGAGAATTATATCTGAGACATAACATTTCCTGAAATTGCACAAAGCCTCCAACCTCAAGTTCCCTTTTATCATTGTCCCTTTCATTGTCAAATCCAGATCTTGTTTTTCTCAGATTCAAGCAAAGCTCAAAGAGTTTGTTTTTTCACAACTGCAGGGGAGAATATATGACCCAAACCAAATCATATCCAAGAGGAGATTGATGAAAAAACATGCCCCTTATGAGCATGAACATGTTGAGGGTTTCGATAAACTGGAAAACCTAGAAGTTTGTGTTGATATGGAAGCAGTCTTGCAACCAACTCAAATGCAACAAGTAGAGACAATCTTGAAACAAAGAAAAACATAGCAAGCTCCTCAGAGACTAATAGTCAAAGTTCCTAAGACGAGTGTTTACAACAAAAGAAGCAGTTCAGAGGCCATGGGCACGAGTGATCAACAAACTGCCCCAAAGAAGATGAAAATTACACAGTCTCCATAGATTGTAAATTTGGAGGAGGAAGAGCCTAAAGAAAAAGTAAATTTAGATATGGTGGAAAGTGGCACTAGAACTGTAGAGGTTGAGAAGGAAAGCAAACTCCAAAGTGAAGGCATATCTAGAACTTTTAGCAACATAAAATACATCTTTGACAAGACATCTGAAGTAGTGTATCAATCTAAAGAAGATCTGGCAAAACAATATGATGAGAAGGGACATGTTGCTATGAGTGAGATGGGGGATTTAGTCCCTGAGGTGGAAAATATTTCTCTGCATAAATCTTCTTTGTTCATAGTGAGAGATATTGAGAAGAGGACATTTAATATAGCAGTTGCAAATGAAGACAAAGTATCTGAGATCAAGATAAGGTATGAAAACATTAGTGCCCAGACACGGTCAAATTCCATAGACATACTAGTGACATGATATATTCAGATTAGTTAAGTTTAAGCTTGAAGAACTCAATACTGTCATCCCATGTGGTGAAATTGGAAGAAAAATTAAGGCAGGAAAATGCTTCCAACAGAGCTTGGAAGACTCAAGTCGAAAGATTGGAATCTGAAGGTCCCCAAGGGGTGAAAACCTCATTGTCTGAGAAAGAAAAATTAATTCAAAGCTTGAAGAAGAAACTAAAAATGTATGCCACAGAGCATCCACAAAAAGGAGAACTGGTTTCTCTAGAACAAGAAAGAGAAGCATTTCATCAAGAAGCATTGAACTACAAAGCTAAGGTGTTGTGGCTAGAGAAAGAAAAGATGAAATGGTCACAAGAGAAAACCGAATTGTTGATCAGGGTTGTATTTGTACCTCCCACTACAGAAGCTGGGCCAAACATAGAAGGACTTATCCAGGCTATGTCACAAGTTATCCTGAAAGAAGGAGAGATCAAAGGGATAAAAGGGAACATAGAGAAGTTGAAGCAAAAACTGCAAGAAACGGATGAAAGAATGGCTCAATTTAAACAGGAGAATCAAGCCTTGCAGGAAAGGATAGATAAGATGAAAATAAGATTAAGAGACAAAGGACTGATGTAGGGAGCCAAACACATCATCTGGGATTCTATAGTTGCTGAAGATACCAAATTCAGAGTGTATATGAATTTAATAAATGATAAAGACATCATTGCCATCACAACCATAAACAGGTGCAATGTTGTGAATGAGAATTTAGCAAAGAAACCATCAGAGTGGGCCCAAAATGCCATAAACCTGCTAAAATCCATCCCTACTGTAGAACTTTAGACCATTGGAGTTAAAGATAGAACTACATTAATCATCTGGGCTAGGAGGGTTATTGCTAAACATAATTGTTGAACATATTGTCATTCATGTGTTGTCATTGATGTCAACAATCATGATAAGTTGCTATGATGGCAACATGAATCAATCATGATCAGTTATACAGTTGGCATTAGTGTCAAGATGGCCAATAAGGTCTTTCCATGTGTAATGAAGGGTCAATAATGGAAAGAGAATGTCAAACAATAAGCAGAGCAACAAGGTTAAATCCCAGGAGGAAAAGTATACTAAAGATCGACAAAAGATCATCACCTTAAGCCTGAAGCAATTCGTGATTATTGTTGATCACAATAGGATCAACAATGTTCCTATGATTAAAGCTCAGGAGGTTTAGAAAATGCTTCCTATGATCAAAGCTCAGAAGGAAAAGAGTAAGCTTAGGGTGAGAAGCCTCAACAACTGCCCGATCATAGTGAGAAGCCTCAACAGTCGTCCGATCAAGAAATTGACCGTGTTGATCATCTAAATATTACAGACGTCGATCATATGAGTGACCGTGGGCTTGAGGAATGTTGGAGGATCGTGACCGTCATATATGCAAGCCAAATCAATGGCAGGGATGAATTTTGGAGAGCGAAAGAAGAATTAAACAAATCGCTAGTTCCAATCCTGCAATTGTTCTAGATCGTCAGATCTCATAGACTCAGATATCGATGATTGTGGTTGATCCAACAAGAAATCAGATTAATTCGAATTGAGTTGTGACCGTCGGATGCACAATATCCAGATCAATGACATGGATAGATTGCAGAGATCGAAAGGAGAATTAAATCTCGTGCTAGTTCTAATCCCACAATTAGTCAAGACTGTCCAATCTTATAGCTTCGAAGATCGACGATTTTGGTTAACTCACCAACAACGCACAACTTCAAATTGCAGAATTTGGGTGACGAGTTAAATCACTCACAAGTTGTGGTTCCACAATCCACATCGACTATTGATTGTCACTTGACAATAGATCTATAGTTGGAATCAATTCCAATACCAACAAGTTGTTTCCATTACGAAACCCGATGATAGTCTTAAAATTCATGTTGGTTGAGGACCCCACAACCATCCTTGATCATTGATCTGTTTCGAGAGTCTTCTCGACCGTTGGATCATTTTAAAGTGGAAGGATAGGATAAGCAGGGCAAAAAGCTTGAGAATTCGATTATCCGAATACTCGCCAGTCGTCAGATCATTCTAGTGGAAGGATAGGATAAGCTAGCCAAGAAGTATCGTATATAGATCAAGCCATTGATCTAAGAGCATGATCGACGAACAACATTCATTTCGGGTTAAAAGATGTGAGGAGGTTACACTCCAGAAAGTTTGAGATTTGAAATACCCGAAGCCCGAAATCTGAAATAAATAAGGACCATCTGATGTGGAGGATATACGTTGACTGTTGGATCAAGGTTGTTGGTCAGCAGACCACGTCAGCAAGGACACATGGAATACCATGTCAGCAAGGACACATGGAAAACCACGTCAGAATACCATGTCTACAAGGATATGTGGAAGACCACGTCAGCATAACGCATCTACAAGGACATGTGGCAGACCACGTCAGCAAATACACATGGCATAATCAGATGATGACAAGTGTCAAGAGGAAATTGGCTCGTGCCATGTCAACATGTGACATCAATAAGATACGTCACTCCGGGAGTTTTACTTCGGGAGTTTTACCACCAACACTTGCCCAAAATCCTGAAGTCCCAAATGCCAAAGTCCCGAAGTGGACATGAGACGTCCAATCTGAAAGATCACTTCAGGAGCATTCTCGACCGTCGATGTACTACAGTGAAAGTTGAGACTTGAGAAATCCAAAGCCCGGAGATGCGAAAGGATCGCAACCATTGATCTGAAAGGGACACGCATTAGTGATTTGTCAACTCCAGAAGATTGACGTACAAAGGAAAGAAGTGGTTGAGATTTGAAATCTCTGAAGCCCAAAGACCTGAAGTAAATGGTGGCCATCCATCTCAATGTTTGATTAAGTCCTAGCCGCCAGATTGAATAATGAATGGATGAGTGTAAGGATCAAATCTGACCATTGATTTATTTCCATGAAATAAACCGTCCAATCTGATTCGAAGGTTTGAAAAGTTGAAAACCCAAAGTTCCAAAGGGAGAAGTTTCGTCAATCGTCCATCTCATCAGAAGATTGAATTTTGACCGTTGATTCGCTCAAGCGCTCGTTTAGTCTGGCGTCTGGTCACCACCATTAGTCATATGGAATAGATAAACAAGGGTAAAATGAAGGCATCACTTAAATTGATAAGCCCGTGGTTCTACATCTGTGATCATATGAAAATGGTTTGAAGGAAGTGCCTCATACAGATTAATTTGACAAAGAGTTAACACCAGGACAATACAGATAAATAATTAGTGTTTGAATATGATCTGTTGGGGAACCGAGAACACAACAACAACATGATAACGATATAATGAGTCGATCCATGTCTGTGATCAACTCACGAGGACAAACAAACCGATACACAGTCATGATTAAAAGAGAGTTTGGGATACGGTAGTAAGTAAGCCCTGACACTTAACTACTTCAAAGAGAAAATTATTTCTCTTTGCTTCTTTTGCAGTTTTGGATTTTCTCTTTGTGTTAAGAGGGACAACTTTAGAAGTAAAAAGGAAGAAGAAACTCAAATGACAGATCCTTCAAGTCAAAATAAAATCAATAATGGAAATACCTTCAATGGCTATTGCTTTTCTTGTCATAGCTTTGGCCATAAAGCAATGGACTACAAGAAACTAGAGAAATGATATATAAGAAAATCCAAAAACTCAATTAGATGTTGGAGATGTAATTTTGTTGGGCATACAACAAAATTTTGTCATACAATGAGATGTTACAACTGTTATAGGTTTGGGCACAAATCCCAAAACTATAAAAATACGAAAAGTCAATATTTGAATAAGTCATTCAAGTTAGTGACAAAACCTAATAAAAGTTGGAACATGAAAGGAGATGACAAATCTCCAAAAACAAAATTAGAAAGAGAAGATCCAAAAAGAAGAATATCTCACAGAAAGATATGGAGAAGCAAATCTAAAGGAGAAAGCAAGAAAGATGTTATTACACCTGAAAATGAAGAAACTCATAATAAGAATATGACGGGGGAAGGTCCTAATAAAGAATGTGAAATTCAATATGAAATAAATCAAGCTCAAGAAAAGGAAGTACCTATAGAAGAATATGGGACAATATCAAATTATGATGATGTCATAAGTTGTTAAAAAAAAATCTACAAAAAGAAGTTTAAATTGGTTTTTACAAAATCAAAGAATTATGCCAAAGAGTTTCTAAATTAACATATGGAAAATCTTGACTATCTATAGATTAGTTGTCAAAAGAAAAATCATTGGTAGGGTTAGTTGTAGAATACAGGAAGAAGAAAAAATAAAGGTAGCAGAGAAGTTCAAGGAGTATCATTCAACAAAGATCAATTGATAAAAAAAATTGTATTTAAATCAATTGGTATAATTCCTCAATTGAAATTCCTGTGAAATATCAAAGACTTGATCACTACAAAATTGGTATCAAGAAGACTACTTATTTGAACACAAAAATCCCAATAAATTGAGATAAGAAGTTAGTAAATTAACAGGGGAAGAGACCTCGTCAGGAAGAGATACCCTTTCATAAACAAAGGGGGAGAGTAGTCAGAGGCAAAGAGAGAGCATATTGACAGGGGGAGTCATTCAGTTATGACAGACAGAACATGATTCCAAGGGGAGTTACCTAAGTTCATATTCTGGTCAACAATATGTAGACAAACAAATGTTCATTATAAGGGGAGAAACCTTTTTTCATTGATGTCAAAGGGGAAGAGTAACTTCATAGAAAAAATCATCATCATAGGGGGAGTTTGTGTATGAATGATCGAAATCTGGACCAGGGGTCAAATTTTGCTCAAATTTCAAAGTGCTCGGAATGCGACGAAAACAGTGCCATTGCGTCCGTCTTGTCTTCCTAATTCCGGCGGTATATTTACTTTGTCAAATGGACGCTGTATGGAGAAGATATCGCGATCTGTTCGCCAAGCCAAACAGGCAAAAATTTTGGTGCTGACTGTACAGTCCGTACGGTCTGACGTGGCAGGGCCGTACAGGCCATACGACCGTACAATGGTGACGTGGCAGGTTTTTGTTGGTTGATGGATGGCGAATCGAGAGTTGACACGTGTCCGATTGGTGGCAAATAATATGAGGACACATGGCCCAATCCATGGGTGCCACGTGTCCCCCATTTGTTTGGTTTATGTTGTTATAAAAATATTGGTGGAGTCCGCGGGGTTCAACCCCCGGACCTCCCTCCACACAACGATTTCACATAGCCGTTCGACCATCACACCGCTGGATTGTTCCTTGATAAATATGTATGTTTTAAAACATTTGAATTTGCATATTGTATTGAATGGCGGGGGGGATGGGTCAGGGCTTAGCCCCGACCCGCGGTCTCATGTATGAACATATGTGACCATGCAATGGTGCTAAACCAAAGCCCACGCAATGTTTAACCATATATTTGTATGCACGAGAAAATTCACACGGAAAAGCCCGCGGTCCTTTGATACGCATGTGGCCATAATGTATGTGTTATACGCACGGTTGTAACGGTTGGCGTATAGCCCTTGGTCGCGGGAGTTTGTATATGTTTTGCCATGTGACCCTAATCCGGAGCGCGGGGAGGTTACATCCGGTATAACCAATTAACCACTTGTTTGCCTAGCGCGCGGTCACATGCGCCATACGCCCAGGTGCCGAGGTGGTTAGGGGTTGGCGCGCCCTTAACCGTTCTACGGTTTTCACTGGTGGCATGGTTGCGCCCGGTGTTGGGTTTTCACGCTTTAAAATGCGTGTGAGCCAGGTTCATTCAACAAGGGTGCGTTTTGGCGAACCAATTTCAGAAAGCTTGAAGGAGGAAAATGGAGGAGGCCTAACTTCTTTATCTTTTGGCCGATTGAGGTGCCGTAAAAGCCCAGCTAGGGGTTTTTGGACGTCCTGGATCCATTGGTGCTATTATCAAGGCCATTTGAAGACTTATTCTGCAATTTTTTCACCATTGAAGTTTCAGCAAGCTCCAGGGAGTTTGAAGCCCTCATTGATGGAGGACATGTTTTGGTGAGCCTATGTTTGTTTTCTGTGATTGAATAATCATTTTTCGCTAATTGATATGCTCTTAACACATTGGGATAGGTTTCAGAGGCTGTTGAGGACTTTTACAGGTGTTTTTTCCAAAGAGAAGCTCAGGGAAGCTTATGGCCACATGTAGAAGAGGTCATGCCCGGATGAGCCATGATCCGGTTTCAGAGTTCTATTAGTCATTTTTGGGGTTTTTATGTGTTCTGATATCAATGGTACAGTCTGTTTTTCCATTGGAGTTGAGCAGCAGCTTGTAAAAGAACTTTTGACAAATTAATCCCAGAGAGCCAAGTCCATTGATGGAG
>ML783849.1:181727-216889 GCA_009831015.1 Picea engelmannii | reverse complement strand
CCAAAGAGAAGCTCAGGGAAGCTTATGGCCACATGTAGAAGAGGTCATGCCCGGATGAGCCATGATCCGTTTTCAGAGTTCTATTAGTCATTTTTGGGGTTTTTATGTGTTCTGATCTCAATGGTACAATCTTTTTTTCCATTGGAGTTGAGCAGAAACTTGTAAAATAACTTTTGACAAATTAATCCCAGAGAGCCAAGTCCATTGATGGAGGCTCAAGGAGATGTAGCCCGGAGGGGGGTGAACTCCTTTATCAGCTTGTTCTTGTTGTGCATTTGATGGTTTATTTGATGCAAGTTGTGTTGTTGTGTATTTATTTCAAGTACATATTTAACCATCTAAAAGAACATTTCCTCATACATAATCATTTACAAGAAGATACATGAACTTAACACATAAGTTTATCTTGCATGTTTTAACACATGAAGCAAGGTCCTGTAAAGTTTATTTTTAATGAAGTAGAGGGTGATTGCATAGCATAACAAGTCAGCCTTTCTATTTTCAGATCAATGAAGTTAATATGCTGCCCTCAATTACAAAGGGGGAGATTGTTGAACATATTGTCATTCATATGTTGTCATTGATGTCAACAGTCATGATAAGTTTCTATCATGGAAACATGAATCAATCACGTTCAATTATATAGTTGGCATTGGTGTCAATGTGGCCAATAAGGTATTTCCATGTGTAATGAAGGGTCAATGATGGAAAGAGAATGTCAAATAATAAGTAGAGCAACAAAGTTAAATCTCAGGAGGAAAAGTATACTAAAGATCGACAAAAGAACATCACCTTAAAGCTGAAGCAATTCGTGATTATTGTTGATCACGATAGGATCAACAATGTTCCTATGATTAAAGTTTAGGAGGGTTAACAAATGCTTCCTATGATCAAATATTGGAAGAAAAAACGTAAGCTTAGGGTGAGAAGCCTCAACAACCGTCTGATAAGAGTGAGAAGCCTCAACAGTCGTCTGATCAAGAAATTGACCGTGTTGTTCTTCTAAATATTATGGACATTGATCATATGAGTGACCATGGGATTGAGGACCATTGGAGGATCGTGACCGTCGGATCTGCAAGCCAGATCAATGTCAGGGATGAATTGCGGAGAGAGAAAGAAGAATTAGACAAATCACTAGTTCCAATCTCGCAATTGGTCTAGATCGTCAGATCTCATCGACTCGGATATCGACGACTGTGGTTGATCCAAAAAGAAAACAGATTAAGTCGAATTGAGTTGTGACCGTCGGATGCCAATCGCCAGATCAATGACAGGGATAGATTGCAGAGATCGAAAGGAGACTTAAATATCATGCTAGTTCCAATCCCACAATTAGTCAGAACCATCTGATCCTATAGCTTCGAAGATCGATGATTGTGGTTAACTCACCAACAACAGACAACTTCAAATTGCGGAATTTGGGTGACTAGTTAAATTACTCGCAATTTGATTAAGTCCTAGCTGTTGGATTGAACAATGAATGGATGAGTGTAAGGATCAAATCCGACCATTGATTTATTTATGTGAAATAAACCGTCTGATCTGATTCGAAGGTTTGAAAAGTTGAAAACCCGAAGTTCCGAAGGGAAAAGTTCTGTCAGCCGTCCATCTCATTAGGAGATTGAATTGTGACCATTGATTCTAATAAGCGCTCACGTGCTCGTTTAGTCTAGCGTCTGGTCACCGCCATTAGTCATATGGAATAGAGAAACAAGGGTAAAATGAAGGTAGTGCTTAAATTGATAAGGCCGTGGTTCTACGTTTGCAATCATATGAAAATGGTTTGAAGGAAGCGCCTCATATAGATTAATTTGACAGAGAGTTAACACCCAAAAAATACAGAGAAATGATAAGTGATCGAATATGATTTGTTGGTGAACTGAGAACATGGTAGCATCATGATAACGATATAATGAATCGATCCATGTCTGTGATCAACTCATGAGGACAAAAAACCGATACACAGTCATGATTAAAAGAGATTTAAATCATGAATACATGAATAAAGAATGATATTAATTAAATATTAATATTATCATTTAAATGAAAAGGTACAATGGTTCAAAAATCAAAAGACACAATGATTCAAGTTCACACCAGTTGGAAGAGTATATAAACAAGAAGGAATGGTGAGAAGTTGTGTAGTTGAATTTGTTGAAGTATATATATTTATATATAATGAATTGAATGAAGATTCATTCTATCAATATGGGAATTTTTATGAGGATTGGATTCCTCAGATCTCAGTTGGATCTGCGAACTACAAGTCGGGTCTCGTAACAGAGAGATGGTTCTCTCATAATTGTATGAAGATGATATTTAAAGATTGATATTATGTATTCATTCAAGTTGAAATAAATAAATAAAGTATTTATTATTTTATATATATTGTTTGAGTAAATGAAATAAATATTTGTTGTTCAGTTAATTTGTAAGTTTGAGAAGTGGAAAATTGTCCAAAGTTTTTTTGACATTGATTCACCCCCCCTCTTAGTGTCAAGTACCCATTTCAACAATAACTTGTTGAAATTGGTCCAAACCAAGGCAACACAAATGGAGCAAAGTGTGCAAGAGTTCAAAGATCAGTTTGAAGAATGTTTATTAAAGTCCTCCCACCATTTTGGGATGTAAAAGGAAAATTATATGACCAGGAAGAATATAATGCTTGCCTCACTCAGTGCATAATGGATCACTCCAAGTTTGAAATCCTGGAGGAAAACCTGAAAGGAGAAACCCTAGTTGAACATTTGATCACAGATTTTGAGATTCTGAATCAGTTCAAAGTAGTGAAAATTGGACTACCAGTCATGACATATGCCTCCTGCATTGACCTGGAGATATTGATCAAAGAAATGACAGATTATGATATCCCTTCTGACTTGCAATGGAAGGAGATAGTGTGGCTGGGTAGGACAGAGTGTAGTTTTCCAGGGTCCAGTTGATGATGTCCAGGTGTCACTGAAGATGGAAGACCACATAGATGGCCAGAGCAGAACAAGTGGCAAAGAAAGAAACTGAAGTGTCATAGGAGTCAAAATCTGAATTACCAAATGTTTTCTTGCTCAATATTGTAATCAATTTCAAACTAAAACTGTCATTTTGTAATTATTGTAATCAGTTTCAGAAATTGAAATATTTCATTTCAATTATTGTAATCGGTTTCAAACCAAAGGGACTCGAATTGTATAAGTATTAATATTCTGAATGTATTAGTTTTGGCAGAAGTGAAAGGGCATGATTGTATATTTTTTGGAACTTGAATGCAATTTTCTAAAGCTGAATTGAATATACATGCAAAAGTCTTGAAGTCTCCATGAAAAGATTCTAATGGTGGTGATCTAAGTTTTGTCTCCTCTCTTTGTATGTATTTCCTGTATTTATGATTTCATATTCACTGTATTCTATTTAAATTGGATAGTCAAAGCCCCATAATTCATCTTGTGATGCTCTTGGCTGAAGCAATTTAATCTGTGTTAAGTTCTTCCTAACTAATTCAGAATTCATTTATTTAATGATCTGATGCAGTTACATGTTTTATTTTCTTCTTACACTATGCAAATTTACAAATTATAACTCATATTTATCACCTCATTTATCCTTTATCATCTGGAGAGTTCTACTGCCCAGTCAGTGTTTTCATTAGTTTTCATAAATTTGACTCTATAGCCCTAAGTGTCCCTCCCCTTCCTTGGCAACGAATTGATAAAAACCCCTCAAACAACAAAACCTAGCCATTGATTGTCAAAGAATACCAAGTGATAGGAGAGAGCCCTCTCTGAGCTAAGCATGCTAGTACCCAGCTCTAAAGTTTGTTTGTAGGTTACCTTTTTCATTTGTTTATCAGCCGAACAAATTTACAGAGTGCTAACATTCTGGCGCTGTTGTCGGGGACCGAAAGTGAAATCTTCCCTAGGAAAAGAACGACTTAAAGATTTAGATTTGATTCCTGAGGGTGATAGTGAATCAAACACCTTATTGGATGAAACTAAATCTTCTCTAGCGACTCCATTATTAAGAGACCAATAGCATAAAGTAGTTCGAGCTAGAAATCCTGGCTCCCAAGAGAATTCATACCAGGAGAAATCTAGACCCAGAAGCAGTTATCCATGTGTCTGATCCTGAGAAAACTGTAAACAAAAGAAAAGAAAGGCCAGTAAGCCCAGTTGTGTATCTAGATAGATATCTATCCTTGCCCAAATATGGAGTGATAAGCATTGAAGACCTTAATTTGATTTGAAATTTGAGAAAACTCTATTCAAAACTAAATCTGAGTCTTGTTTGAATGAAATCATATTTGATCAGAAGAGGTTACAAGATTTAATTTTAGCTGCCTCTACTAAAACTATTGTTATTCCTAACCAACAACCACTTCAAGTCCTTACTGTAGCAATGATAGCTAGGTTTTCCACTCTTGTTTTACCTGCTCAGTTACATGATTTTCCCTGAGAATATAATCATAGGATTAATTTGTATGATGTTGAAGGCAATGTGTCATCCCAAAAACATTTATACCGGTTCAATGATTTTATAGACCTAGAAGAGGTAGATTTTGAAGATGAAAAAATGAGGCTGTTTGCACAAAGTCTTGCAGGAGAAGTCACAAAGTGGTTCAAAACTCTCCCACCAGCAAGTATCCAAAATTTCAAAGCCTTTGAAACGAGTTTTCTTGCAAAGTGGGGTGACAAGAAAAACCCCCTTCAGTTGCTAACCCAGTATAACAACATGAGAAGCTCACTTGATGAAACAGTCCAATATTTTTCAGCTAGATTTATAAAGGTATACAATTCAATTCCAATTGAAGTAAAACCTCCTCCTAGAGCTACTCAACTTAGATATGTTGATTCCTTTGAAAGTGATTTTTCTTTTTTGTTAAGGGAAAGAAGATATACTTCACTAGACAATATGATGAGTGATGCAATAGAAGTTGAAGTAATTTAATGGCTTATGACATGGACATGAACCAGGTTCAAGATAACACACAACCTTCAACCTCACAGTCATCAGAAGAGAGATTTGAAATGATGATGAAGACCATGGAGAGTTTGTCTGTAGATAACAAGCCCAACACCAGAGAACAAGATGATGTTCCACTCAGAAACCAAAGGAGAACAAAAATTCCACAAATCAGACAAAGAGATCAAAGGAATCGGGGTGATCAACAAATAAGACCTCCTTTTCAAAATAATTATGTAAATGAAAATTTTGATGGAACTTTCAAATACAACATGCATTGTTGTGATGGTGATGAAACATAGGTGTTTTTGAATAAAGAATAACATGACCAATTCATGGATGAAAATGAAATCTTCATGTAAGATAATGATAAAAGGTTGTCAGTGGAAAAGGAAGATTGCCAGACAGGGCTGGAAAATTCTATCATGCAGTTCCATAAACAATATTATCTTCAGAACAAAAAGGTGCCTGCAAATCCCCCAAAGGGAAATCCTACCAAAGAATCTCAAAATAGTATAACTTCTTCAAGTCAGCCTAAAAAGGACTATGTTGCAAAAGATGTTGTGAAGAAAGGAAAGCAGAAGGAAGAACCTCAAAAGAAAGTGCCTGAAACAAGAAAGGAGACAATAAAAAAAGAGGTAGAGAAAACCTCATCTTCCTTTAATTTTGAAAGTGAGATGGCCAAAATTAAAATCTATGTACCATTCAATGAGTTGATAAAGAATAGTGAATACAAAAATTAGATCATCAAGATTCTCAAGATGGAATAAAATTCTAATACTTTGAAAATACAAGATGATCATCCTGCCATCTTGTTTGGCTCACATGTAGAGGAGAATAATGATGTTGATGAGGTCCCCTTTTTCTATGTCAGTCTGAAGATTCATGGTATGACTCTACCCAATGCTATGTTGGATTCAGGAGCATCCCATAATCTGATTCCCAAAGTGGTCATGGACCAATTGGGTCTGGACATTACAAGGACTTACACAGACCTTTTCTCCTTTGATTCAAGGAAGGTGAAGTGTATGGGACTAATCAAAGATCTGCTGGTATCTTTGTCTCAAATTTCAGCAAAAAATATGGTCATGCATGTAGTGGTTTCTGATATCCCTCCTAAGTTTGGCATGTTGTTATCTAGGTCATGCGTTGCAAAGTTGAAAGGGACTCTGCAAATGGATATGCCATATGCCATTATCCCTATTTTTGGTCAAGATAGGAGGTTGTACATGGAAGTATTGCTCAAATACATGGTCAGTAACAAGGCCCAACGAAACAATGATCCCATTTACTCCATGGAGACTGAGATTGGTTCTTCCATTTTCTTTAATTCGAGTTTTGAAGAGAAAGTGCCAGAGATTGATATGACTGCCAAAGACCAATCTGATCAAAAAAATGAGGAAAGTTCAAAGAAAAAAAATGATGCATAAAATCAGATGTGGAATATGAGTTTCGATGGAGCTGTCAGCAGAGAAGGGGCAGAGGTTGGTGTGTGGATTAACCTCCCCAAAGGAAGTACAAAATTGTGTTCTTATAAACTTTCTTTCGATTTCACAAACAACATGGTTAAATATGAGGCATTAGTGTTGGGATTGAAGACTTTGAAAGAAATGGGTGCTAAGAGAATAGTTTTACATGGAGATTCTGAGCTGATTATCAATCAAATAAAGGGTATATACCAAGCAAAGCATCCCATATTAAGAGCCTATAAAAATATAGTGATTGGTCTTCTTGAAGAATTTTCGGCGTATAATCTTTCAGAGATTCCAAGAGGGTAGAATCATATTGCTGATGCCTTGGTTACTTCAACCTCAGTCTTCAAAATTGCAATATTCCCTAACAAAAAACATGAGATTGAGGTCAAGCACATGCCAATAGTACTATATAATATAAAGTACTGAAATTTTTTTGAAGATGATAAACAAATAGAAAGTTTCCTCAAGATGGAGGATGAATTTGAAAATTTGAATATTGATGAGGAATATTGTGGTGACGGATAAGATGCAATTGTGTTCACAAATGATGGTTATTTCAAGAATCAAATTGTTGGTAAAGATATAATGCAACTAAAAAATAACATCATCCCCAAAGGCCTCGTCCCATTGGAGAAACTCTTTGACAATAATGATGTGGCCAGGAGTCCTAAAATTACTGTAAATGATGGAGATGTTGAGGATTGCAACATTGGGATTCAGGAAGACCCAAAGATAATCAAGCTGTCCAAGACACTTAGCCCAGAGGTTAAACAAAGATTTATCAATTTAATGATAGAATTTCCTGATGTTTTTGCCTGGAGTTACTAAGATCTGAAAGTTTATGATACCAAAGTGATTCAACATGTGATTCCAATCAAAGAGGATCATAAACATTTTAAACAGAAATTAAGGTGAATCAATCCTTTGTTGATGCCCTTGATTGAGAAAGAGATAAAGAAGTCATTTGAAACCAAGATCATAGTGTCTCTGAGGTTTTCTAAGTGGGTGGAAAATCTGGTACCTGTAAGACAGAAGAGTGGCGAGATTAGATTATGTGTAGACTTTAGAAATATGAACATGGTATCTCTCAAGGAAAATTACCCATTTCCTAAGATGGATCACATTCTACAAAAGGTGGTTGGTTCTCAAAAAATGTCAATGTTGGATGGTTTCTTCGGGTACAATCAAATCATGGTACACCCTGATGATTAGGAAAAGACAACCTTTACAACACCATGGGGTACCTTCTTGTATGCCAAAATTCATTTTGGGCTCATGAATGTAGGGGAAACTTTCCAAAGAGATATGGACATAGCCTTTGCTAATGAGAAAGATAAATTTATTGTTATTTACTTAGATGATATCACTGTATATTTAGCTTCTGATGAAGAACATCTCAAACATCTAAGGAGAGATTTTCAAAAATGTAGGAATTTTGGTATTTCACTGAACCCCAAGAAGTCTAATTTTGGCATGGAAGAGGGGAAGTTTCTTGGGCACATTATTTCAAAAGAGGGAATAAATATAGATCCCAACAAATTTGAGGGAATCCTTAAAATTGGCACACCCAGAAGCAAGAAAGAAGTGCAATATTTCCCGGGGAAAGTAAATTTTCTAAGGAGATTCATCCCTAACCTGGCGGCAAATTATAAAACATATTACTAACATGCTCAGGAAAGGAAGTGAGATAAAATGGACCCCTGAAGCTAGAACATCCTTTGAAGACATTAAAGTAGCATTGACCAAATCCCCAGTGCTAGCCAATCCTAACTTTGAAAAAGACTTTATATTGTTTTCTTTTGCCTCAAAGCACACCATTGGTGGTGTCTTTTTACAAAAAGATGAAAATAATTTTGAAAGGCCTATAACATACTATAGCAGGACATTGAGGGATTCACCATTAAAGTACGATATCATGGAGAAGCAAGCATATGCACTAGTCAAGTCCCTAAAGGATTTTAGAGTTTATATCTTGGATTCTCATACCATTTCTTATGTGCCCAACAGTTATGTTAAGGACATTTTAACTCAGCCTGATCCCAAGGGAAAAAGAGGCAAGTGGATAGTTGTGTTGTTGGAGTATGACCTTGAGATCAAACCTACCAAGTTGATCAAGGGGCAGGGACTTGCAAAGCTGATGGCACAGATAAATTGTGAGCTCTTGGGGATTAATTTCATTGTTGATTTATCTACATATTTGGGAGAAGAAGAGGTCCCTCAGGTATCTAAAAAATTCCTTGACTCTCCATGGTATGCTGATATTATTTATGTGTTGAGAGATTTGCAGGCTCCTCCTGAATTGAGAAAAACTAAGGCTATTTTTTTCAAACTAAAAGAAACAAAGTTATGTATTGTAAATCAATCTCTGTATTGGAAGGATCCAGGAGGAATCTTACTGAGTTGTTTGTTGGAAGAGGAAGTAGAAAAAACCATCAGAGAATTTCATAAAGGTGATTGTGGAGAGCACCACTATTGGAAAAATATTGTGCATAAGATATTGAGGGTTGGTTTCTATTGTCCTAACATTTTTTAGGATGTTTAAAAAGAAGTTTCAAGCTGTCATGAATGCTAAATTTTTGATGAGAAAATAAAAATGCAACCTTTGCCTTTAAATGCTATCTCGGTTGAAGCACCTTTTAGACAATGGGGTCTTGATATAATAGGAGATATTCATCCACATTCCTCAGCTCAACACAAGTGGATACTGACATCCACATATTATTTCACCAAGTGGATTAAAGCAGTTCCTACAAGGCAAGCCATAAACACTGTTATCATTCAATTTTCGGAAAACAATATTTTGTCTAGGTTTGGTTGTCCAATCAAAATCATTACAGACAATGCAACAACATTTAAGTCCAAAAAGATGGAGAAATTTTGTAGTGATTACAATATAACTCTTTTCCATTCCACATCTTATTACCCTCAAGGTAATGGGTTGGCTGAGTTATCCAATAAAATCTTGATCAGAATTATCAAAAAACTACTACAAGATAACAAAAAGGCTTGGCACAAGAAGCTTATCCATGCACTATGGGCTGCCATAATTACTACTAAATGGTCTATTGCTACTTCCCCTTTCCAAATTGTGTATGGAACATAGGCGATTTTTCCTACTTCATTAGGACTACTAGTGATGAGATTGCTATAGGAGCAAGATGCTGAAACAAATGCCACCCAAAGGAGAACAAATGAACTGATCAATGTCCAGTAAACAAGAGAGAAATCCTTCAACAACTCTCAACTGCACCAAGACAGGATTAAAAATGATTTTGACATGAATACTAAGGAAGATGATTTCAAAGTAGGGGATTTGGTGTTGAGATGGGATGCCAGGAATGAAGATAGAGGAAAACATGGGAAATTTGACCATCTATGGCTGGGACCTTTTAAAATTGTGGCATACCATGGAAATAACGCATATTTGCTACATGAACGTAATGGAGATCTCGTTGGAGGAGGACCTATGAATGGCATGTTTCTGAAGCATTACCTCACTTAAAGTATTTTTCTCCCTTTCTATTCATTGTATATAACCATTTTTTTTCCTAGTTGAAGCAATCGAAATCAATTCAATAGAAATTGAAGCCTGAAGCGAAGGCCCTAAGTTATGCTGAGTATAATTTGATTTTTGTGAATAAGATGTTGATAGATTTAGTCACAGGAGTAAATTAAAGCCCAATGGGTAGGAACTTGGTCTATCGTTCTTTGCTACCTTATTGGGAGGATAACATCCCCAGTTGGAGCCCATGTTATCACCATTAAATTTTTTTTGTGAAATCGATATTTCGGGACTTAGAGAGGCGCTAAATTGGTTTGGAAGTATGGTAAATCAAGGGAAGGGCTAAATATGGTAGGAAGAGACTAATTCTGGAAGGGGCGCTAAGGTGATGGGATCCAATACTTCATAGATCGCGAGCACTCCAGATCAACGGTCGAGGATCATTTCGAGGGGAGAAGTTGCGTGGAGGATAATTTTAGAAAGCAGGCCAAAATATAAACTGTGGTTTTGGGTCGGGGCTATGTGGCGCCACCAAGTGCATTTCAGGGTGAGAAGTGGTTTTCCCCAAACCACTTCATCGTGCCCCTGAATTTGGAAAAGTATATAAAGGGCATTTGTTGGTTATTTTATTATTTTTCAAAATACTAGAACATTTGAAATTTAGCGCGACCACCTTCGTTCAACTGCAGCTCAATAGTACTCCAAGTTCATGCCATTTCCGCTTATTGCCAGGTATTTTTCATCTCCTTCATGGACCCTATCATAACTTTAGTAACAAAGCAAGACCTTGTGTATTATAAATAATCCCTAATTGATAGAGATTCAGACGTTTTGACATCGAAATCACCATTTCTCCCATCTCTATGTCAAGAAGCAATCTGTCCGATAATCTAGGAAAACGTATACCATTCCTTGAAGCATTTTAGGCCTCCATAGTGTCATATGTTGTATAAATCGCTTTCCCCTTCCCCGAATTTATAGGTTGGTGCATAGAAAAATATTCACATGAAGAAAAGGTCATCGTGAATAAGAAAGGTTCCAAGGTCATGTGTAGGGTAGAGAGTCTATCAATTCGAGATGCCCTTAGTATACCAGAATATTTCTCTGTAGTGTATGAACCCTTAAATGAAGAAAAGATAATTAGTTTATACAAAGAGTGTCCATCATAAGTCAGAGATATGTTTTTACAGACAGTTGTCAAACCAAAACATTTTTTAGAGAGTCTGTCTTTGCCCATGAATGTGAGTATAATGGTTATTGAAGTCCAATGGGTCTCTTCCATTTTCAGTCAGGTTTTATGTCTAGATAATGATAAATATGTAGTCGAAGTCATGCTTGGTTTTCTGTTGACCTTTTTTTATGTTAGAGTCTGACCTGTTAGTCTGTATAAGCTTTGATCAATTCGTAGCTTATAATATCCATAAGCAATTGGTAAATTTCAGTTCTCTAAGACATTTCAGATATTACATCTATTTGTTGAAGATTTTCATAGAGATCAATAAGAGATAATTTCCTGAAGCAACTTCATATCAACTCAATGTAAAAGGATTACATTTCTCATTTTCATCAACAAAGTCATGTCCAAGGTTTACAGTTTAATATTCAACACCAACTTACCTAGAGTTATGGATAATATGAGGAGCTATCTACAACCAAGTACAAAAAATAAAGTGGGGGACTAGGTACTATTCATGCATTCAACAATGATATGGGTTTATGGTTTCCATGAATCCCCCTATCTTTTACCTATTTTTCTGACCCCCAGAATCTTTTCCCTTGAATTAATCAGGAAGAGAATTATATCTGAGACAAAACATTTCCTGAAATTGCACAAAACCTCCAACCTCAAGTTCCCTTTTATCATTGGCCCTTTCATTGTCAAATCTAGATCTTGTTTATCTCAGATTCAAGAAAAGCTCAAAGAGTTTGGTTTTGTAAAGCTACAGGGGAGAAGATATGACCCACACCAAACCATATCCAAGAGGATATTGATGAACAAACATGCTCCTTATGAGAATGAACATGTTGAGGGTTTTGATAAACTGGAAAACCTAGAAGTCTATGTTGATATGGAAGTAGTCTTGCAACCAACTCAAATGCATCAAGTGGAGACAACCTTGAAACAAAGCCAAACACAACAATCTTCTCATAGACTAATAGTAAAAGTTCCTAAGGTGAGTGTTTACAACAAAAGAAGTAGTTCAAAGGCCATGGGCACCAGTGATCAACAGACTTCCCCAAGAAAATGAAAATTACATAGTCTCCACAGATTTTAAATTTGGAGGAGGAAGAGCCTAAAGAACAAGTAAATTTAGATATGGTGGAAAGTGGCACTATAACTATAGAGGTTGAGAAGGAAAGGAAACTCCAAAGTGAAGGAAGCTCCAAAACTTTTAGCATAAGAAAATAAATCTATGACAAGACACTTGAAGCAGTGTGTCAATCTAAAGAAGATCTGGCAAAACAATATGCTGAGAAGGGAAATATTGCTCTGAGTGAGATGAGGGATTTAGTCCCTGAGGTGGAAAATATTTCCCAGCATAAATCTTCTTTGTTCACAGTGAGAGATATTGAGAAGAGGACATTTAATATAGCAGTTGCAGATGAAGAAAAAGTATTTGAGATCAAGATAAGGTATGACAACATTAATACCCCAGACAAGGTCAAATTCCATAGACATACCAGTGACATGTTATATTCATATTACTTAAGTTTAAGCTTGAAGAACTCAAAAATGTTATCCCATGTGGTTAAATTGGAAGAACATAAGGCAGGAAAAGGCATCCAGCAGAGCTTGGAAGACTCAAGTCAAAATATTGGAATCTGAAGGTCCTTAAGGGGTGAAAACCTCACTGTCTGAGAAAGAAAAATTAATTCAAAGCTTGAAGAAGAAATTGAAAATGTCTGCCACAAAGAATCCACAAACAAGAGAATTGGTTTCTCTAGAACAAGAAAGAGAAGCATTTCATCAAGAATCATTAAACTACAAAGCTAAGGTGTTGCAGCTAGAGCAAGAAAAGATGAAATGGTCACAAGAGAAAACAAAATTGTTGAACAAGGTTGTAGTTGTACCTCCTACTACAGAAGTTGGGCCAAACACTGAAGGAATTGTCTAGGCTATGTCACAAGTTATCCTGAAAGAAGGAGAGATCAAAGGGATAAAAGGGAACATAGAGAAGTTGAAGTAAGAAATGCAAGCAAATGATGGAATAATGTCTCAATTTCAAAAGGAGAATCAAGCCTTGTAGGAAAAGATAGATAAGTTGAAAATAAGATTAAGAGGCAAAGGAATTTTGTAGGGAGACAAACACATCATCTAGGATTCTATAGTTATTGAAGCTACCAAATCTAGAGTGTATATTAATTTCATAAATGATAAAGACAACATTGCCATCACAACTAGAAGCAGGTGCACTGTTGTGAATGAGACTTTAGCAAAGAAACCATCAGAGTGGGCCCAAAATGCCATAAACCTGCTAAACTCCATCCCTACTGCAGAACTTCATACCATTGGAGTTAAAAATAGAACTAAATTAATCATCTGGGCCAGGAGGGTTATTTCTAAACATAACCTATTGAAATAAGTCCAAACCAAGGCAACACAGATGGAGAAAAGTGTGCAAGAGTTCAAAGATCTGTTTGAAGAATTGTTTATTAAAGGCCACCCACCATTTTGTGATGGAAAAGGAAAATTATATGATCAGGAAGAATATAATGCTCGCCTCACTCAGTGCAGAATGGATCACTCCAAGTTTGGAACCCTGGAGGAAAACTTGAAAGGAGCAACCCTAGTTGAACATCTGATCACAGACTTTGAGATTCTGAATCAGTTCAAAGAAGTGAAAATTGGACTACCAGTCATGACTTATGCCTCCTGCATTGACCTGGAGATATTGATCAAAGAAATGACAGATTATGATACCCCTTCTGACTTTCAATGGAAGGAGATAGTGCGGCTGGGTAGGACAAAGTGTAGTTTTCCAGGGTCCATTCGATGATGTCCAGGTGTCACTAAAGATGGCTGACCACATAGATGGCCAGAGAATAAAAAGTGGTAGAGAAAGAAACTGAAGCATCAGAGGAGTCAAAATCTGAATTACCAAACGTTTTCTTGCTCATTATTGTAATCAGTTTCAGACCGAAACTGTCATTTTGTAATTATTGCAATTAGTTTAAAAAACTAAAACGTTTCATTTCAATTATTGTAATTGGTTTCAAACCAAAGGGACTCAAATTGTATAAGTATTAGATATTCCAAATGTATTAGTGTTGGCAGAAGTGCAAGGGTACGATTGTATCTTTTTTGGAACTTGAATGTAATTTTATGAAGTTGAATTGAATATACATGCAGAAGTCTTCAAGTCTCCATGAAAAGATTCTAATGGTAGTGATCTTAGTTTTGTCTCCTCTCTTTGTATGTATTTCCTATATTTTTGATTTCATATTCACTATATTTTGTTTAAATAGGAGAGTCAAAGGCCCATAATTCATCTTGTGATGCTCTCGGCTGAAGCAATTTAAACTGTGTTAAGTTCTTCCTAACTAATTCATAATTCATTTATTTAATGCTCTGATGTAGTTACATGTTTTCTTTTCTTCTTACACTATGCAAATTTTCAAATTATAACTCGGATTTATCGCCTCATTTATCCTTTATCCTCTAGAGAGTTCTACTGGCCAGTTAATGTTTTCATTCGTTTTCATAAATTTGACTCCATAGCCCTAAGTGTCCCTCCCGTTCCTTGCCAGTAAATTTATAAAACCCCCCAAACAATAAAACCTAGCCATTGATTGTCAAAGAATACCAAGTGACAGGAGAGAGCCCTCTTTGAGCTGAGGAAGCTAGTACCCAACTCTAAAGTTGGTTTGTAGGTTACCTCTGTCATTTGTTTATCATATGAACAAATTTACAGAGTGTTAACACTCAGCAAGGAACTTTTCCCCATCAATCCGTAAAACCCATGATTCCAGCTCAACAACCCCCTCAAATACAATATATGGTAGGTCCATCGGGTCAACCATAGTACATGGGGGGACCATTAGGTCAATCTCAGTATGTAGGAGGTCAATCTGTTCAACCACCATACATGGGAGGACAATCATGACAACCAGTTTACATGGGTGGACAACCCGGAAAGTCACCATACACAAGGGGAACTTCAGGTCAACCACCATACATAGGAGGAACATCTAGTTTTTCCATCTCACCACAACCATGATATGGTCCTAATGGTGTTCTCGTGCCACATGGTTACCACCAGTATCCACACAATAACTGACAACTTCCATTTTTGGCTACGTTATATATGCCAGATCTGTCACGTTTGAAAAATGATCCTATTCAACATGCCCCATTTTATCCCTCCATCCCTGCAAAATTACCATCCGACATCCCGAAATTCGACGAAAAACTTGGGGAAGATCCTAACATTCATGTTATGACTTTCCATTTATGGTGTTCTTCAAACTCTTGTATGGATGAATCCATTCGTCTAAGGATATTTAAGAGAAAACTTGCAGGTGAAGCAACCAAATGGTATATTGAGCTGTCGCGTAACTCCTTTGTCGACTTTAACTCTCTTTCCATGACTTTTTTGATGCATTTCCAGTTGCCTATGTTGGATTACTGAGAGGGGGGTTGAATCAATAATAGAGCAATCTAATCCTTTTTAACCATATAATGCAACTGTTATATCAATGTAGCATTATCATCCAATATTTACAGAGTAAATAAACAATGAACAAATGAACAATCATACACATACACAGTACACCAGTGTTTTTACATGGAAACCCAAATCTGGAGAAAACCACAGAATGCTTTTTCTTATATGTCTTGAAGAATTACATTCATTGGAAGCACCAACTTCCTTTGTTTTCCAACTGTTACACATCAAAATTACTCACTTCAATGATGACCTATTGTCGTCATTAGAAGTGTTGCAAGTGTCACATCTTGATTGAAAGTGTCGCAAGTGTCACAAACATCATACTGTCATCTTGCCTATGTCATGTCTCTAACGACATCACATGGACACTTAAGACACCTTCAAAGACTGGTTTAAGAAGGAGAAATCACATGACAAAGAGTACAAATATTTTAACATGGAAAAGGCCACTTAAAAATGATTTTTGAAGGGCAACGCTCCCCTACCCACTGTCAGGGTGTGCCAACGCTCCCTACCCCTATTTGGGGGAGCGTTGCAAAACTCAGGACACCATTCTGGGGGAGAGATGGGATTTTTCAAGGGAATTTTGGGCAGCACTCCCCTACCCACTGTCAGGGAGCGCCAATGCTCCCTAACCTTCTTTGGAGGAGCGTTGCAACACTCTATGTCCCCTTCTAAGGGAGCGTTGGGCTATTTGAGGGAATCTTTGACTGTTGAGGAAAATCAGGGAAAAATCCCCCTCATCTCTAGAGTTGGTTGGATTCGAATATGAGGTCAAGGATACATATTAGGGAGGATCCACAACTGATGGAGAAGGATCCTCAACCTATCCCAAGAATCTCTAAGGTGGTTGGGTCTCTCCAAGATTATATAAGGAGGCCTCCTCATGTTGAAAAGAGACATGGAGAAATTGAGAAGTACCTAGCTTATGATCTCATAAGGAAGGGGAGAGATTGAAGGCATCAAACTTATGATCTCATAAGGGAGATATCATTGAATCATAATCAGTTTGTGTGTGGATTACTTGAGCAAAGGGTTGGACAAGGAGAGTTGGGAGAGGCTGCTGCACCTTCATCAAAGGTCTGTAAGTATTCTCTATTGTTCTCATTAATATACATATGTGCTTGGCCTATTTCTTTCAAGGTTGTGCTTATTCTACATGAACCTGAATCTATTAGATAGATCTAGTTTCAAGCTAATGTTAGTAGAATAGGAAGCTTGTTATGTCTTTGTTTGATTTACAAGACTTATTGAGGAGCTTGGGGATTAAAGCTCAACTCGAACTGTGCAAGGATGAACATTGTTAAAAAGGTACACCTTTCTTCCTCTTCTCTATACATTAGTTTAGCTAGATTTAAAAGGATGTCAGTGACCAACGTTAGAACCCTTTCTGTCTTGGTTATAGGGGTCTAGTATCCAAGAGGAAATCCACTTGTCCACAACGGGATTATCCTATAACAGAAATTGGTGAATCCACTGGGGAAGGACTCTTATTTGTCTTTCCTTGGTTTGTCCCTGCCCTTTTCTCACCTTCATATCTTATGCATGTTGTGTGTCTGATCCTTAGATGTGTTGTTGGCTCTTGGATTCATCTTACACATTGAATTTCTGCATTTTTCCTGAGTTGTTTTTATTTCTGGGCAATTGCTTTGAGTTCTGATAGGCTAGTGATCCCCTGCCTTTACCACCAGGGCGTTGGCACTCCCTTGCAAGCTCCCACAGAGCATTGGAATGCTTTGGTACCCTTGACACCAGAGCGTTGCCCTTTTTTTCTGCAAAAATCTTCTTGGGAGTTGATTTCTCAGTCTTCTTTTGTTGATTCATCTGCTCAAGGTTTATGCTATCTTGGTGTGTCCTTGTTTAGCCTCCAATTATTTGATTTCTAAGGATTAATGATGTTTTTTTTGGGTTTTTGACATCTATTTTCCTTGATTTGAGTCATTCTTCTTCCTTGATATTTGGATTCGATCTACTTCTTTCTCACTTATTTGATTAACTGAAAGCTGTGGTAAGGAAAATTCTCCAAGAATTTCCTCCTATCTGGATTTGTCTTTCTTTTTTCTTGTTTGATCACAATGAGGGTGTGTTTTTGTTTATGTGAAGTTTTCTTTTGGATTGCTTAAATCTCATAGATCTTGAAGTCTAGTTAACATAGGAATATTTACATCAAACTGATTATCAGTCACATATAAACATTTTAGCATTGTATTGGATTTTTGATTGAGGACTATTCAATGAGGTCATTGCATCTTAGTGTTTGAAAGTGAAAGGAAAAACCTTCTCCTTCCCTTAAATAGACATTCATTGAAAGAAAATAATGCTTATCATTTCTTATGCATGTTTTGGGAATTGAGTCATAATATCATCAATTTTCACTCTCATACACCTATGAGTAAACAAAATCCACTAAAATCAACGCTAAACTAAAATTTATCAGAATTTTTTACATTTTTGTTAAGCAAACCTACATTAGCTTAAGGTGTACGGCTTTGGAATAGGTTGAAAGGATAACTTTCCAAAGCTATCATACAAACTTAGCATCTTGGGATAGGGATAACAAATCCAATTGTCATATAGGCTTTCTGGGATCCCCCTCTCACACAGGGGTTACGCACGAGGTCGCATTTGGGAGAGTTACAAAGATTATCCCTCCATGGTTCAACCATTCGTAGTAGTCAGATTGTATATTGGGGGTTCTTCATGAGGTTCAATTGTCTTCATTTTGTCTCGGTGCTTTGTGAATTCTGAATCCATTCAGGGTCCTCTAGAGTTCTACTGGTCCACTTGTCCTCAGTTCTCTCAAAGGATTTCAGACTTGTTATCCTACCCATACGTTCAGAATAGATTGTCGAATGTACCCACCCAGGGGATGACTGCGAGTTGGTGACCTTAGTATCCATAATCTTCAGGGTCTCACACAAGGTGATAGTGAAGGGAAGTCTCACTGTACCTGGAACAAACGTTGGCCAAACTCACTCGGGCTCCTTGGAGGGTAAATCCACATTTACTACGTGGAATCTTGCACCAAGGCATAATTCTGTTAAGTAGGTCTCCAACATAACTGATCCACCCACTCTATCCCGACCCCTTCCTATATTGATCTCGCAACATTGGATTTCATCACCAACTAGTGGTTTCATTGTGGAAATTTTTGTTTGATTGTTTGCTTCTCAGATTCATAGCATCTGTTGTTTGTTTTACTTAGTGGACCTTAGGTCGAGTCAGTTTTAATGGCATCAACTCCTGAGAGTACCAATGGAGGAACCCCTTGTCCTAGGGAACCTTACACCTTTCCTTCTTTTGGAAACTTTTGTCCTTCATACAGTGCCACACTGAGTCTTTTGGGACTCACCATCGGATTATCGGTTTGGTTGTTCCCCACTCCGGTGATCTCGAATCCTCCCAGTGCTTCAACTGCACCTAATACTTCAGATGTTAGTACACCACCCACACATCAACCTCATGTCGATTTTTCGCCTTCTTCACCCATTAAGTCTCCTTCCCTTTCTCCTTCTTCGCCTAGTGAAATCTCTAAAGCGAGTAGCCAGGTTGATAAGAAGAAGAAGAAACAAAAAGAGAAGAAGAAGAAGAAACTGAAAAAGACCAAGCCTCCAACTACATCATATGTTGGATCTAAGAAACCAACTACAGTTAATAGTACTGGGAGTGTTGATGAGGTCAACAATATTAAAATGAAGAATATAAAACAAAAATTCCCTTGCAGTATTTGTAAGGGTGACCATTTTCTGAAGGATTTCCCTAGTCTTCCCAAGGTCTTAGAAATGTGGTCCTCCACATCATCAGCCTCTTCTAGTCATGTTGGTGATACCCCGTCAACTAGTGACATTAAGGTTGGTAAGAAGAAGACAACTGTCAAATTTCCTTGCATGTTATGAAAAGGTGATCATTATTCTCACCTTTGTCCTCGAATGGACGAGGCTTCTTCGCTTTTGGAAAAGATTCAACTTCTAACTGGTTATCGTAAGATTTCCCCCAACCCATCGTTCATTGATGGAATGGTCAATCCGGTTCCATCCCCGGTCAGTCCGATCTATCAGGTGGTCAATCTAGTTTCATCCTCGGTTGAACCACTAACCAAAGTAGTTGATCCAGTTCCATCATCAATCAGCCTCACTTTTCATCTGAAAAGTGAAACCCAAGTGACTGATCCAGTCTCGTCATTGGTCAGTCCCACCCTTCATCGAAAGAGTGCCAATGTGTTCAATCCCACTACTCCTCTAACGAGTGCCAAAGTGGTTGCTATGGTCCCTTCATCGGTCAGTCTAGTTGATCATGTCGTTAATCTGGTCACGTCCTTATTTGAACCAGTTGACAAAGTGGTTGATCCGATCCCATCTTCGGTTGATCCCGCTCTCCCGTTAGAGAGTGCAACCCAAGCGGTCGATCCGTTTCCACCTGTCGACCCCATTATCCCCTTGGAGAATGCAACCCAAGTGGTCGATTTGATGTCGTTATCAATTGATCCTACTCTCCCACTAGAGAGTAAACCCGATTATTCCCACATTTTTCTCATTGATACAGAATCTACCATGCTGGGGGGCATTCCTCCTTCTCCCGCGAAACCCCCTCCAAGTAATGAGGCCATCCTTTTTTATTGGGGTGTTCTAACTAGACCTCGTCTTCCCTCTCACATTCCTTTCAAGATTACAGTACAGGTTTGTGGTCGGGGCGTTCCTCATGCGTTGATAGATGAAGGTTCATCTGTTATTATTTTGTCCTCTATTGCTTGGAAAGCTTTGGGTTATCCTTAGCTTGTGTCGGTGACCCAGACTCTGTTTTCTTTTAATAGAAAAACTAGTCACCCTTTAGGGATCCTTCCTCAGTTTCCCGTAACTTTGGGAGGGAAAACCATCTTTATTGATGTTATGGTAGTCCAGGACCCCTTGGATTTCGATTTGCTCCTTGGGTGAGATTATGTCTATGCCATGAAAGATATTGTTTCCACTCTTTTTCATGTGATATATTTCCTGCACGATGGAAGAATGGTGACTATTGATCAACTTTCGTTTGTTGGCCCTGACATGACCATCAACCCAATGACCTCCCTAAATGGGTCTTTTATGCAGTCGGTATCACCCCTGCCACAGGTCAATTATGTGGTGTTATCTCCCATGACTTCAACATCATATGACTTAGATCCGGTAGTTGACATGGTGATCTCTTCGGTAGGGTTATTGGAGCTTGATCTCCTTACCCCTGACACAACCCTCGACATGTGTTCCTTCAAGAGCATTCTTCTTCCATCCAGTGACGATCTCTTGGAAGCCATGACCAAGTTTTGTCTCTTGACATGGTGTCCTTCTAGAGAATTATCCTCTTGGAAGCCATGATCAAGAAGAGTTCACGAGCATAGTTTCTCTTCTATGTGGCAAGCTCATTAAAAAATGAAACAAAGGCCTTGAGCATAGTTTTTCTCTGTGTGGCAAGATCGTTAAAAAATGAAACAAAAATCTGGGGATTCAACCCATATCCTTGAACATATTTCTTTTCTCGTGTCAAGCTCATTAAAAAATAAAACAGTCACCTCTCCTGTCAGGTCGAGTCTTTCGCCAGATCTTGTAGATGTCGAGTCGAGTCTTTCGTTAGGTCTCGTATTTGAACCTTCATTTCATCCACCCTTATCCTTTTTCTCCATCTAGTACAGAAATTGGTGACAACCTCAAAGTCGGTGAATGAATTGAAGCTTGGGGGGCATGTCTCCAAACTTTGATCATCATTTTGGAGTTAAGCCACTAGCTTTCAAGCTAGGGGCAGAGTACCGAGCTTAGTCTTTGTTCTTTCTTGCGCTCATAAAAACATGAGAATGTAACCGAGCAACCTTTTATCTCTTTTTCGGGCTCGCATGGATATACGAAAAAGGAACCCCCTGGAGTCTTATTTAAGCTCTTTTCAAACTCTCTAAACATGAAAATATTTCCGAGTGATCTTGCTTCCTTTCACACTCGTTAAAAGGTTTGAAAGGGCGTCTTTCGAGTGGTAGTTTATCTTGTTTTCGGCCTCTTGAGACTAAAATTACGAAAAAGGAAAACACGAGAGTCATCTTTAAGTTCTTTTCAGACTCTCTAAACATGAGAAATCACCGAGTTTACCTTCTCTAGAATCGTTAAAAGAATCATACATTGAAGGGACCATATGGGATTGAACCCTTACTTCTTCCAGTTCATTAAACAAAGGAAGAGGGACTTACAAAAGGTGAGTTATATCAAGCATGTGTTATCCTCCTTGAGCTCGTTAAATCAAAAAGAGGTACTCGTCTATCTGGATGGGGGGAAAATTTGAAGGAAACAAGCCAAGCAGTTTTTGAAAACATCACCAGTCACTCTTACAGTCACCCTTGAACACAACACTTTGTCTTTGCATACATTTTAATCCGTTGAATGTCTACATTGAAAAAATCCTTTAAGTTTCTTTACTCCTTTGGGTCACTGGACGAAAGTCACAGTATCCACTGCATTATCGTGTTTTGGTCCATGTCATGTTTCTGTTGTTGTGCCTCAGTGTTCAAGGGAAGTATCTGCCTTGAGCGTCAACCATCACAAATTTCATGTTTCAATACCTTTGTCAGTCCATGTTCATTTGATCTACCAATTTACATCTCTGTTTCAGTTTCATGTCATTGATGGGGGATACATCAAGGCCCTCCTACAACAAGTTTGTTCCTATCGAATTCAACACATTATCTAGGAATTAGAATTAGAAACCATTTAGTACCTTGGGACCTGCATGCCTCAATGGAATGCCTCCTCGCTTCTGAAAATGGGTTTACATCATTGACCCCTGATCGTATAATTCCATGGATGTTTGACTTCAACTCATCTATTCACATTCGTTGGATTGTACTAGGGTACCTTGGGAATAATTGACATCAATGGTGATTTCCCTCACACTTGTTAATTGTTTACCTCATTGACCAGTAATCAAGTGGTTTCTGCCATGTTCGACATCAGGACATCTATTCGCATGGTTAGATTCGTACTACATCAAGATCGGTAAGAATACCCTGGGTTGAGTGATTACTCTAATATGTACTTTTCCCAGGTTGCGACGAAGTTTCTCTTGAACATTGACACATATACTGTCACATAGATCCACTTCGTATTGGTCTGTGGCTATGTCTTTTCATCTCGTAGACCCACTATGTATTTTTTGTGGCTACGATCAGTTCATGTCATGGAATTATAGATCCACATTATATCTTTGGTGGCTATACTCTTTGTTAATATAATTATGGATCCACAATGTATCTTATGGCATCCATACCTTGCAAGTCTTTATCACCCAAGCATAGGTATGCCTGCCTTGGGTTTGAAAGATATCATAATATTCATTTGATGGTTCTGTGAAGCTTCAACCAGGTTCTCTGTGTCCATACCCTTGCTCAAAAATTCTACAAAGTACTTCATTCATCAATTTCTGTCTTCTAACTTCGCACTTTGGGGGGGAATCTATTACACATCAAAATTACTCACTTCAATGATGACCTATTGTCATCATTACAAGTGTCGCAAGTGTTGTATCTTGATCGCAAGTGTCACAAGTGTCAAAAACATCATACTGTCATCTTGCCTATGTCATGTCTCTAACGACATCACATGGACACTTAAGACACCTTCAAAGACTGGTTTAAGAAGGAGAAATCACATGACAAAGAGTACAAATATTTTAACATGGAAAAGACCACTTAAAAATGATTTTTGAAGGGAAACGCTCCCCTACCCACTGTTAGGGAGTGCCAATGCTCCCCACCCCTCTTTGGGGGAGCATTACAACACTCAGGACACCATTCTGGGGGAGCGCTGGGCTTTTTCAAGGAAATTTTGGGCAGAAATCCCCTACCCACTGTCAGGGAGTGCCAACATTCCCTAACCTTCTTTGGGGGAGTGTTGCAACACTCTGTGTCCCCTTCTGAGGGAACACTGGGCTATTTGAGGGAATCTTTACTGTTGAGGAAAATCAGGGAAAAATCCCCCTTATCTCTGGAGTTGGTTAGATTCGAATCTTAGGTCAAGGCTACATCTTAGGGAGGATCCACAACTTATGGAGAAGAATCCTCAACCTATCCCAATAATATCTAAGGTGGTTGGGTCTCTCCAAGCTTATATAAGGAGGCCTCCTCATGGTGAAAAGAGACATGGAGAAATTGAGAAGTACCTAACTTATGATCTCATAAGGGGAGAGATTGAAGGCATCAAACTTGTGATCTCATAAGGGAGATATCATTGAAGCATAATCAATTTGTGTGTGGATTAATTGAGCAAAGGGTTGGACAAGGAGAGCTGAGAGAGGCTACTGCACCTTCATCAAAGGTCTGTAAGTATTCTCTATTGTTCTCATTAATATACATATGCGTTTGGCTTGTTTCTTTCAAGGTTGTGCTTATTCTACATGAACTTGTCTCTATTAGATATATCTAGTTTCAAGCTAATCTTAGTAGAATAGGAAGCTTGTTCTGTCTTTGTTTGATTTATAGGACTTATTGAGGAGCTTGGGGATCAAAGCTCAACTCGGACTATGCGAGGACTAACATCGTTAAAAATGTACACCTTTCTTCCTCTTCTCTATACATTAGTTTAGCTAGATTTAAAAGGATGTCAGTGACCAACGTTAGCACCCTTTCTTCTTGGTTATAGGGGTATAGTATCCAAGAGGAAATCCACTTGTCCGTAGGGGGATTATCATGTAACACCATATGCAACTGGAAGGAGGCTCCAACCCCCTAGTTTCTCAGGATACAACCTGAGGGAAGCTCCAACTCCCAAATTCTCTGGCTACAACCAGAAGGAGGCTACAACCCCCTATGTTCTTCGGCTACAACCAGAACGTGGCTACAACCACCTATCCTTGCCTCGTCCAATCGCCCTGACGTATAATTAGAATGATGGAACCACTGTCACACTATCACTGTGAGATATTCTGATGTAAACCTATACCAATAAACCTGCACCAAACAACCTGTACCAATAACCTTAACCATGTATCAACCATGAATCAACCTGTACCTCAACCTGTAATCAACCTGTAAAATAAACAAGTGCATCAACCATGTACCAACCTGTACCTCAACCTACAAACCTTCCTTAACTTTAACAATAAGAGATTAACATTTTCATCAACTTTACTTTAGTCTCACATGACTAGTTTTGGATTAGTCAACAACCCTAACTTGAAATAATCATAAATATGTACCTGTAATGAATACAGATATGAAAATAGTACACAATGTTATTCAGTGTGTTTTATGCAATTCCTCTCGGTGTCACTACTTGGAACCTCTCAGAAAAGGAGTTATAGAAAAAATGGCATACCTTGTTGAATTCTGGCTTATTCTAGAGAGCAAACTTGTAGAGCATGCCCCACACGGAATATTTGTTGTATCGATCTGAAAATTTTACACATAATACTACATATTGTACTCTAAACAACAAATTTTTTATTACTAATTTTGGATCTGTTATGAAGAATTTATGATGTTTTTACCCGAAACACTTGTTTTAGACTAGTTTCAGGACTAGCCACAAACCCTATTTTCCACGGAGTGTAACTCCAAAAATACAACAACCCACAAGATGAAATTCATACCACGACTAATTGGATATGTTTTCTCAATGGTCTCCCAATTTCACGGTCTGAATCATTATAGAAAAATTGTTATTGCAAAAAAGGGTGAGATGACCTGTAAATAACATACCTTAGAAAGCATCATCAAAAGAATTTATCCTCCCTTGAATTTCGGCCTTATTTACTTCACCTTCCCTCTAAAATTTGGCTTAGATATCCTTTGGTTACCTCAGTCACCTGTAGATATTCAATATGCTCAAGTGTGATTGAAATGAGAGAGCCTTGCCTTTTATTTATACTCTCCAATTATCTTTCTTAGAAGCATTTTCTAGGCCACTTTGTCCACATAGCCACTTTGTACACATAGTCACCTATGTCCAAATTTGCCCAAATTTCCACTTGTCCATGTATCCAATATCCACTTGACCACTTAACCCATTTTCCTCATTTTAGGGTTAATCTTCTTATAACCACTTTCCATAATTATAAAGTTCTCCATTTACTTTATTATTTAAATAATTCTCCTTGACTTTGTCACTTCACTTTATTATTTAAATAATCCTCTTTGACTTTGTCACTTTAATTTATTATTTAAGTAATCCTCTTTGACTCTGTCACTTCACTTTATTATTTAAATAACCCTCTTTGACTTTGTCACTCCACTTTATTATTTAAACAAATTCTTCTTTGCAAGCACTTTGACTTCTTTGACCTTTTGGGGTTTCAAGCCAATCATATGAGGGTCCTTCAACTTCGTAAGGCCATAAATCTCAAACCGTGAGGAGTTATGTGGCGTTCCACATAACACCATAAATGCAATGACATGTACTAGCCATCTAGAATAGTCTTACCTACAAATATATCAAAACTCATACCATTATACATCAAACAAACTTGGGTCCATTACCCAAACCTTTGTGCTACCGAAATTCGCTACCGGTATTTCTTCAAGGGTTGACATCAATCACTAAGGGTTGACATAAATCTACAACATCTCTCTCCAATGGTTGACATCAACGAAAACTGACAATCCATACCAACTGTCCATCAACCTAAGCCAATTGTCTGACAATCTCCCCCTTTGGCATTGATGGTAACATCAACATTGATGGTAACACTTAGTCATGATAACATTCATGCTTATACTCCTCATCAATTTTTCTATCTCTCCCCCTTTGACATCAATGGAAAAGGGTATCTCCCTTTGGGTATGCTCCCCTTGACTGAACTCTCCTTGGGGATTATCCTCATGTCTACATGCCTTTGATTTTTCTTTGTGTTTATAAGCCTATGATTATTCTCTCTCCCTTCATATGAATAGTATCTCCCCCTTCGACAAAGGGTGTCACTCTAAAGTCATATCGCTCATTCTTCCCTTGTGACCATCGCTCCCCCTGAAACCATGCCTCTGTGCTCTTTATCTTAGCTAGAATTTGATAAATCTATCCCAACATGAACTGTCCTCTTTATGGTCCTTCCTTGTGTATATCTAAGGCATATAAGATAAGCATTCAAAAGCATTCATTTTGGAGTAGAAATTACTCTGATTCTTTGGTGAAGATACTCAAAGTATTCTCTTGGAAGTGGTTTTGTAAAGATGTCTGCCACTTGTTCTTTTGTGCCCACATATTCAACTCTGATGTTCTTCTCTGTAACCTATTCCCATAGAAAGTGATACTTTATTGGAATGTGCTTCATCTTGGAGTGCATCACCGGGCTCTTTGAGATATTGATGGTTCTTGTATTATCAAAATAGATTGGAATGGGATCATCATACTCAACCTGTATATCTGTCAGAGTTTGTTTCATCCATATAACCTGTGTACAACATGTTGTTGCTACAAAATACTCTGCCTCGACTGTAGATAAGGATATTGATTATTGTTTCTTGCTTAACCATGATACTAACCACTCACCCAAGTAGAATGCTGCCCCACTGGTGCTTTGTTAGTCATCAATGCAACCTACCCAATCTGGATATGTGTAGGCAATAAGTGATAGATCATTTCCTTTTGGATACCATAATACAAACTTTTATGTTCCTTTGAGATATCTGAAAATCCTCTTTACTGCTAAGACATGTGATTCCTTTGATGTTGCTTGAAATATTGCCACCTGTCCAACTGCCTCCATTACATCTGGTCTGGATGTTGTCACATATAGTAAGCTACCAATCATTGACTTGTATTTCCTCTGGTCTGTAGACTTTGAATAATCATCTTTGCTCAACTTGCAACTAATTTGCATAGGAGTGGTAACTAGTTTTCAATCTTCCATTCCGAACCTCTTTAGCATTTCTCTGATATACTAAGTTTGAGAAATAAAAATTCCTTGGTTTATTTGACATATCTAAAGACCCAAAAAGAAGGATAGTTCTCCAAGTAATGACATTTAAAATTCATTATGCATATCCTTTGCAAATTTCCGGCTTAACCTGTCATTAGTACTTCCAAAACTAATATCATCGACATAAATTTCAATTAATAAAATACTACCTTGAGTTACCTTGATGTAGAGGTTGATGTCTGCGCTTCCTTTCCATAGTTCGTAGGGAGCTTTGTTATTGTTTTTTCTGAGCATTAATCTGTTTTGAATGTGAACTATTGTATGCATTGCATGTGTCCAAAAAATATCTGTCAATTTGGAATCCATTGGCATTATTTGAGCCATTTCCTGTGTAATTATCATCCATTATGATAATGCTCATTTGTCTCTGAACCAATCTATGAATCCATGCTCTCATCCACTGTCATATATCTATCCAAAACTGCTAAGTATTCTTATGAATCCATCTCTATCCATACTGTCCAAGACTCTACTTGCACAACTGTTCATAATGCTGACCCATTTATCATTATACTAACATGAAGTCTTGATTAATCTATGAAATTGTACTTCTGCTAACTAACTTCTCTGGATATGTCTTCTCAAACTCTACAAGCTGCTCAAAGGATGGTTCTTTGGTCTGTCACAACTATCACATAGACTCCCCCTGTCTAATATTCATATTACCTGGGTGTCTCTAAGCCGAATGACTCAGAACAATTTTTTCTCTAATGTGTATTCATCATCATCTTCATTGGTAGATTCATCATGATCTTCATTGGTAGATTCATCATCTCTCTGAGATTTTATTTCTTTCTTTCTGTCCGTGGATTTATCTTTCACTACAATTCCTGAAAGTACAATCTCTTGAACCTGTTCCTTATTTACCTGTCCTTCTTTTCTTTCAGTTATTTTCCAAACCTTTATGTGTCTGACATCTTTCTTTTTCTATGTAGAATTTTCTTCATCTCGTTTTATTTCCAATATTGCGATCTCTGGGACCTGGTCTTTGTTCACTTGTTCTTCATGTTTTCTTATCCACACTTTCTTACATCTGATATCAATGTTCCCTTTCATGGAAGTATCGATCATGCTTCTACAATCACTAGCTACGTGTCCATAGTTATGAAATTTGTAACATTCAATGTTACGTGGGGCCACATAGGCATTTATTGCTTGAACATTTATTTTATAATCCCTACAATCTGGAACCTTATGTCCAAAGTTAGTACAATAAAAACAATGACCATAAAATAAATTTGCATACCTGGGAGTGAACGATCTTCTTTGTGGCGTAGTCCTTCTGAATTTTTTCCTTGACTGATCATGATCATGATTGAAGCTTCTTTGTGGCTTGAACATGGGTGGTCTTCTTGAAAATGTATCTTCAATAGTTTTCTTAGATTCTGGTTGACCATGATTCGTTCCTTTGAGTACTTCTGCATAACTCTTTCTATTTTCTTCATTCTTCTTTTCTAGCAACCTAGATTGCTTCTCTCCATTCTCTACAACTGATGTGGATGTTTTTGTCTCTTCAATGTTCTTGTTGAGATTGACGATTTTACTTCTCAATGTTACAAATTCTTCTTCAAGCTTCTCAACCTCTTCTTCTTTCTTCATTATCTGAGACTTCATGACTTCTTCTGTTATTTTTTCTTCTTCAAGATGAATTTTTAATGTGATTATTTATTCTCCAAGTCCTTTCTCTTCTTGACCAAACTCTGCCTCAAGCTAGTTTAGATCATTAGTTCTTTCCTTAAGATGATCTATCAATACCTTCTCTCTAATTTCTACTTCTTCCTTCTGTGCTTCTATGTTGGCTTCCAAATACTACTTTTGATATTCGAGATTTTATTCGATCTTTCTAGCTTCTTCTAGATGAGTTCTTAAGTTCTCGATGACCTGTTGGGGTTCTTCAAAAATGTGAACACTTTCCTTTTGTTTCATAAATTCTTTCTTGAGTCACTAAGTGACTTGTTTTCTTCTCTTAGTTCATCTAAAGCACTAATCAATTATCTAGTGATTATGTACTCTTCATCTTCTGAATCTATTTGACATGGTGAACATAATTCTTCTTGATATGTATCTTCATCTTCTTTGGCATTTTCTGAATCTGCAATGGGTGAAGAATATATGTTATGTAACTTATCCCAAATTTCTTTGGCTGATGAAAATTTACCAACCTTTTCTCTTATCAGATTAGGTAATCCTTCCTACATGAAATCCATTGTTATTTTGTTATTCTTCTTCAATTCCTTCTTGGTTGCAGTCTTTGCCCTTTTTGAACTATCATATTCTGTAACAACTGATATCCAAATATAATGTCTCTGTGCGTGTAAAAATACTTCTGTCCTTCTACTCCACATCTCATACTTAAAACCATTATGACCATTAAACATTGGTACTCCATTCTCAGAATAATCCATGATCTCCTTCCAGTGGTTAAACTATTTTCTGAAGGAACCGACTCTGATACCAATTGTTGGATTACTGAGAAGGGGGTTGAATCAATAATAAAACAATCTAATCCTTTTTAACCATATAATGCAAGTGTTATCAATGTAGCATTATCATCCAATATTTGCAGAGTAAATAAACAATGAACAAATGAACAATCATACACATACACAGTACGCTAGTGTTTTTACATGGAAACCCAAAGTAGGAGAAAACCATAGAATGATTTTTCTTATATGTCTTGAAGAATTAAATTCATTGGAAGCACCAATTTCCTTTGTTTTCCAACTGCAAGTAGAAGGAGGCTCCAACCCCCTAGTTTCTCAAGCTACAACCTGAGGGAAGCTCCAACTCCCCAATTCTCTGGCTACAACCAGAAGGAGGCTACGACCTCCTATGTTCTTCGGCTACAACCAGAAGGTGGCTACAACCACCTGTCCTTGACTCGTCCAACCGCCCTGACGTATAAGTAGAATAATGGAACCAATGTCACACTATCACTGTGATGTATAATGACGCAAACCAGTACCAATAAACCTGCACCAAACAACCTGTACCAATAACTTGAACCATGTATCAACCATGCATCAACCTATAATCAACCTGTACCATAAAAAAGTGCATCAACCATGCACCAACCTGTACCTCAACCTACAAACCTTCCTTAACTTTAACAACAAGAGACTATCATTTTCATCAAACTTTACTTTAGTCTCACATGACTAGTTTTGGATTAGTCAACAACCCTAACTTGAAATAATCATAACTATGTACCTATAATGAATAAATATCTGAAAATAGTACATAATGTTCTTCAGTATGTTTTATGCAATTCCTCTAGGTGTCACTACTTAAAACCTCTCAGAAAAGGAGTTATAGAAAAAATGGCATACCTTGTTGAATTATAGCTAATTCTAGAGAGTGAACTTGTAGAGCGTGCCTCGCATGGAACATTTGTTGTATGGATCTAAAATTTTTACACAAAATACTACAGACTATACACTAACCAACACATTTTTTCTTACTAAATTTGGACCTGTTTGTAAATTATAACCTTGTACAATGTCTATTGTAAACAGATATTCAGAAAAGAATAGAAAAGATACAATGACAAATGCAAACATTACACAGAGATTTTTCCCCTGGAAACCCAAACCAGGAAAACCAACATATATTATATTCATACATTCTGTTACATTGTTTACAATACAATATACATATAGGATCCAGCGGCATCCAAAACCCTAACCCAATGACCTGGATTAGTCCAAAACCCTAATTCCTTAACCGGAAATAGAAAACCATCGGCAAAAAACCATGTGCCGAAAAACCACCTAAATATCATGTGGTCCTGAAAATATGTTGTCCCGGTGCGACACTACTACTCAGACACTACTACTCGTGCAAACAATATAACACATACCCAACACTGTTATGAAGAAGTTATGACGTTTTTATCTGAAACACGTGCTTTAGACTAGTTTCAGGACTAGCCACAAACCCTATTTTCCATAGAGTGTAACTCCAAAAATACAATGACCCACAAGATTAAATTCATACCACAACTACTTGGATATGTTTTCTCAACGGCCTCCCAATTTCACAGTCTGAATCATTATAAAAAAAAAAGTTATTGCGAAAATGGTGAGAGTGTTGGATTACTGAGAGGGGGGGTGAATCAGTAATAGAGCAATTTAATCCTTTTTAAACATATAATCCAAGTGTTATATCAATGAATCATTATCATACAATAATTGCAGAGTAAATAAGCAATGAAAAAATGAAAAAACATACACATACACAGTACACTAGTGTTTTACGTGGAAACCCAAATCGGGAAAAAAAACATGGAATGCTTTTTCTTATATGTCTTGAAGAATTGCATTCATTGGAAGCACCAACTTCCTTTGTTTTCCAACTGCAACTGGAAGGAGGCTCCAACCCCAAATTTTCTCAGGCTACAACCTGAGGGAAGCTCCAACTCCCCAATTCTCTTGCTACAACCAGAAGGAGGCTACAAACCCCTATGTTCTCCGGCTACAACCAGAAGGTGGCTACAACCACTTATCCTTGCCCCATCCAACCGCCCTGAAGTAGAAGTAGAATGATGGACCCACTGTCACACTATCACTGTGAGATATACCATTTTAAACATATACCAATAAATCTGAACCATGCATCAACCATGCATCAACCTGTACCTCAACCTGCAATCAACCTGTACCATAAAGAAGTGCATCAACCATGCACCAACCTGTACCAAACAACCTGTAATCAACCTGTACCATAAACAAGTGCATCCAATCATGTACCAAGTATGTACCAATCATTTTTCAACTACTCATCAACTATGAATCATCAATATGTACCAACATCATCAACTATACACCTCATGTATGTGCCAACTCATCAACTACTTGTCTCAACCATGTACTCAACATGTACCTCAACCAAAATTCCTCATCAATTTCATCATCCAAATCTGATTTGTAGCTTTGTAATAGACCTGGTGTATATGATCATATTCCTGCAAACCTTCCTTAACTTTAACAACAAGAGACTAGCATTTTCATCAAACTTTTCTTTAGTCTCACATGCCTAGTTTTGGATTAGTCAACAACCCTAACTTGAAGTAATCATAACTTTGTACCTGTAATGTATAAAGATATGAAACTGATAAAACATGTTTTTCAGTGTGTTTTATGCAATTCCTCCAAGTGTCACTACTTGGAACCTCTCCGAAAAGGATTTATAGCAAAAATGGCATACCTTGCTGAATTTTGGCTTATTCTAGAGAGCAACCTTGTAGAGATTGCCCTGCACTGAATATTTGTTGTAATGATCTGAAACTATTACAAATAATACAAAATATTTTAACCTAACTAACACATTTGGTTTCACTGAATTTGGATCTGTTATGAATATGTTATTATGTTTTTACTCGAAACCCCTGTTTTTGACTAGTTTCAGGACTAGCCACAAACCCTATTTTACATGGAGTGTAACTCCCAAAATACAACGACCCACAAGCTAAATTTTTTACCATATATACTTGGATATGTTTTCCCAATGGAATAGTAATTTCATGATTTGAATCATTATAGAAAAAAATTTACAGCGAAAATGGTGAGATGACCTGTAAATAACATACCTTAGAAAGCACCATCAAAATAATTTATCCTTCCTTTCATTTCGGCCTTCTTTTCTTCACTTTCTTCATAATTTCGGCCTATATATCCTTTGGTTATCTCATACACCTATAAGTATTCAATATTCTCAAGTGTGATTAAAATGAAAGAGCCTTGCCTCTTATTTATACTCTCCAAGTAGAGCTTCCTTAAAAACATCTTCTAGGTCACTTGGCCCCACTTTCCTTATTTTAGGGTTCACCCACTTCTAATTTATCCATTAAATTTATTATTGAAATAATTTATTTTGTATTCAATTTGAATAATAATACACTCATTACTTCACTTTATTATTTACCTTTTAAAATCTCTTAAACCACTTTGACTACTTTGACCTTTTGGGGCTTCTAGATGACATATGAGGGTCGTCCAACTTCGTAAGGTCATAACTCTCAAACCGTGAGAAGTTATGTGATGTTACACATACCACTAGAAATGGAATGACTTTTACTATCCATATATAATAGTATTATCTGAAAATATATCATAACTCATATCGTTATCCATCAAACAAACTTGGGTCCATTACCCAAACCTGGGGTCTCCAACTTCTCATGGCCATAAATCTCTAACCGTGAGGAGTTATGTGATGTTCCACATACCACCGGAAATGGAATGACAACAACTATCCATCTAGGATAGTTTACTTGACAAATTCATTGTCCTTCATCTCATTATTCCATAATTAAGCATGGTTTCTCTTACTCCGCAAAGCATCTTCCCGTGAGGGCTTTCACCATAAGGGGACCACTTTGGAGTCCATCAATATTTACTTATTATCAACCATGACAAGAAAATAATGATTCATATTTACATCAAACAATCTTGGGTCCATTACCCAAACCTTTGTGCTGCAGGGCTTTCTTCAAGGGTTGACATCAATGACAACCAACCTTAATCAACAATCACCCCTTTGGCATTGATGGCAACACTCTGATGCAATACTGAAAGCATATCACTCATGCCCCCCCTGGAACCATGCCTCTGTCCTCTGTATCTAATAAATTTTCCTCAGTCCTCTGCATCTGATAAATCCGCTCCCCCTGGAACCATGCCTTTATCCTCTGCATCTGATAAATCTCTCCCCCTTTGTCATCAATGGAAAAGGTATCTTTCCATCCGAGGCTGCCCCCCTGACTTAACTGTCTTCTTATGGTGCTTCCCCGTGTACATATAAGACATATAATATAAGCATTCAAAAAGCATTCATTTTGGAGTAGAAATAACTCCAAGTCTTTGGCAAAGATATTTAAAGGCTTCCCGTGAAAGTGGTTTTGTAAAGATGTCTACCACTTGTTCTTTTATGCCCACATACTCAACTCTGATGTTCTTTTCTACAACCTGTTCCCATAGAAAGTGATACTTGATTGGAATGTTCTTCGTCTTGGAGTGCATCACTAGGTTTTTTGAGATACTGATGGCACTTGTATTATCACAATATATTGGAATGGGCTCATCATACTCAACCTGTATATCTGTCAAAGTTTGTTTCATCCAAATAACTTGTGTACAACATGTTGTTGCTGCAATATACTCTGCCTCGGCTATAGATAGAGATATTTCTGATTGTTTCTTGCTTATCCATGATACCAAACACTCACCTAAGTAGAACGTTGCTCCACTGGTGCTTCTTTGATCATCAATACAACCTGCCCAATCTGCATCTGTGTCGGCAATAAGTGATAGATCTTTTCCTTTTGGATACCATAATCCAAACTCTTTTGTTCCTTTGAGATATCTGAAAATCTTTTTTACTGCTAATACATGTGATTCCTTTGGTGCTGCTTGAAATTGTGCCACATGTCCAATTGCTTGCATTACATCTGGTCTGGATGCTATCACATATAGTAGGTTTCCAATCATTGACATGTATTGCCTCTGATCTGTAGACTTCGAATCATCATCTTTGCTCAACTTACAACTGGTTTGCATGGGAGTGATAATTGGTTTGCAATCTTCCATTCCAAACCTCTTTAGCATTTCTCTGATATACTTGGTTTGAGAAATAAAA
>ML783849.1:125428-175739 GCA_009831015.1 Picea engelmannii | reverse complement strand
TTAAGCATGGGTTCTCTTACTCCGCAAAGCGTCTTCCCGTGAGGGCTTTCACCATAAGGGGACCACTTTGGAGTTCATCCATATTTACTTCTTATAAACCATGACAAGACAATAATGAGTCATATTTACATCAAACAATATTGAGTCCATTACCCAAACCTTTGTGCTGCGGGGCTTTCTTCAAGGGTTGACATCAATGAAAACCAACCTTAATCAACAGAGAGGACCTATAAATAACATAACTTAGAAAGCATCATCAAAAGAATTTATCCTCCCTTGAATTTCAGTCGTCTTTACTTCACCTTCCCTCTAAAATTCAGATTAGATATCCTTTGGTTACCTCAGTCACCTATAGATATTCAATATGCTCAAGTGTGACTAAAATTAGAGAGCCTTGCCTCTTATTTATACTCTCCAAGTAGCTTCCTTAGAATCATCTTCTAGGCCACTTTTTCCACATAACCACTTTGTCCACATAGTCACTTATGTCCAACTTTGTCCAAATTTCCACTTGTCCATGTATCCAATAGCCACTTGACCACTTAACCCATTTTCCTCATTTTAGGGTTAACCTTCTTATAACCACTTTCCATAATTAGAAAGTTCTCCATTTACTTTATTATTTAAATAATCCTCCTTGACTTTGTCACTTCACTTTATTACTTAAATAATCCTCTTTGACTTTGTAACTTCACTTTATTATTTAAGTAATCTTGTTTGACTTTGTCACTCCACTTTATTATTTAAATAATTATTCTTTGCAAGCACTTTGACTTCTTTGACCTTTTGGGGTTTCAAGCCAATCATATGAGGGTCCTTCAACTTCGCAAGGCCATAACTCTCAAACCGTAAGGAGTTATGTGATGTTCCACATACCACCGGAAATGGCATGAAATGTGTTATCCAACTAGAATAGTCTTACCTACAAATACATCAAAACTCATACTATTATAAATCAAACAAACTTGGGTCCATTACCCAAAACTTTGTGCTACCAGAATTCACTACCGGAATTTCTTTAAGGGTTGACATAAATCTACAATATCACTCTACAATGGTTGACATCAATGACAACCAACAATCCATACCAATTTTCCATCAACCCAAGCCAACTGTCTGACAGCCTATACATTACAAGACCGATACATAGATTTTAACCTCCCTCCGAAAATCCTCTTCCACCCACATATCTGATCATTTTCATGAGTGGAGATGGAGGAGATAGTTTATTAAAGCTCCAAATCTAGACCAAATCCTCATGGATTGGTTTACAAAGTAACTCTTGCCACCCATCGCTAGAGATTTTTCTATGGGAGGTGTTGTTACTGAAGAGCAAGCTATTAGTCGTGCTCAATATTTGGAATTGGTATATACCCAATATGACACACTTTACGATCTGATCCCCCTTGCTCCTCATCAGTTGAATGATCCAACAAGACCTGCTCTGGAACTAGGTTATGTTTCGAACACCAAAATTACTTCCTCTCCTACTCAAACCTCTGAGGTGAAGGTGGTCCAATCCACTTCATCTCAACAACCAGAAGTTAAGAAGAAGAACAAGGGTAAATCAAATAAATATTCTAACCAACAGGATACTACAAATACTACTGATACTTAACCGAATAGGAAAGCTAAGTTTCCTTGCATGATTTGTAAGGAGGAAAACTACACGAAAGACTATCCTCGTCGAGAGGAAGTCAATAACTTTATAAAAGGTACCTCCCTACCCGCAATGTTAACTGAACCTTTCCTAGTTCAACAACAACATTTGGTTTCAAAAAATCCTTCCTCTCCGGAAGGGGGCAATGCAGGTCATTCCTATCATGGGGATGCTTCCTCAACCATCACTCTGGTATTTATGTCTAATGAGGCAGTTAATTTAATGACATGAGAAAATACTTATGACACTCGTCCAAGTAATCATGCGAATGGAAAGGCTATCGATCAACTCTCCACATCCGCTCCGCCATATTCCACCCGTCTTCATATTGAGAAGCCACTTTCTGACGCAGTGTTACACCCACCCAAGGGAACAATTCGAAAAGTGACCTTTAATCCAAGTGCATGTGTCGCCCAAAACTAAAATATTTTTGAATATTTTCTCCAAGCACCTTGTGCTATGTCATCCCTCGAAGTTCTACAGAACTGTCCAAGTCAACGTAGAACCCCGTTGTTATCCATTGGATCTATAGATCCAAAGGAATCAAATCTGATTGCGTTTAATCTATACTATTTTAAGGAGAGGCTCTCACACCACCTAGAATTCCAAATTCAAATTTTGGTTTGTTGAAAGAACATCCATCGCATTGTTTTGGATGAAGGATCCTCCACCTGCGTCATATCTTTGTCATGCTGGAGATCCATTGGTTCTCCTAAACTTAACTAGTCTCCTACCACTCTTAAATCGTTTGATGGACGTGGTTTCCAACCTCATGGACTCTTGCAGTCTTTCACTGTGACATTAAAGGGTAAAACTGTTTCATTCGATATCGAAGTGGTTGATGCACCCTTGGATTACAATTTGTTACTTAGTCATAATTGGTTATATGCAATGACTTACATCACATATTCAGTGTTTTGTATTTTACAATTTCCCCATCAATGGAAAATTTTCATTGTTGACCAACTTGACTATTGCACTCCATATCTCCACAATTATGCAGTGAAAAATGTCCCTTTTCTAGGTTCCAGTCTTGGGTATGAGAGTGTAGGAGTAGGTCTCCTTAAGGATTCCTCGCTCATCAAGATTTTTCCTTTGCCTCCTCTTGATTGTTCGACAACACAGGTATTCCAACAAAGGATGAACACCTTCAGTAACCACTCACACAACTAGATCAAAGATCAATACACTGATGTTTTGACGTGCTAAAACTCCTACGGGGAAACATCCATGACCCCATGCAACGCGGCCACTTGGAGAAAATTATTAATGCAAAAGAAAAACATTATAGAGAGATTTTACAAGAGAGTTTCTCACAATCTATCATCAGCAAATGACCCTCCATGCTCTTTAAATAGAGATCATGGACCAATCGGGTGCTAAGCCACAGGTCAATGGCCGTTAAGATCGAGCAGAATATGAACCTTCAGATCACTCTATGTCGGTAACATATCGTGACCATCAAATTTCCTAACTACAAATGCACACTAATGCATAATAAAGAAACACACTAAGAAACACAAATTTACCTAACGACACATTAGACCAAGTAGATCTTAACTAACTCCTAAGTGTCTAAATATCCTAACATCCCCCCTTAAGAATAACTTGGGATAGGATTGAAGGATTTATAATAGTGACACAATATGAGAAGGAAGGAGGCATGAGAACCTATCCCCCCTTAATTAAAACTTCTTGAACTCCTAACATAGATCGAAGTTTGGAAAACTTTGCTTCTGTAAGAGACTTTGTGAAAATGTTTGCAACTTGATCTTCTGTAGGGAAAAAGAGCACTTCAATAACTTGATCATGAATGAGCTTTCTGATGAAGTGCATGTGTAGCTTGATGTGCTTGTTGCACTGATGTTGAACTGGGTCTTTGGCGAGCTTGATGGCACTCTGATTGTTGCACCAAAGGTTGGTTAGATGTTGTTGCTAGAATGTAAACTATGAAAGTATATGTCGAAGCCACACGGCTTCCTGACTTGAATTTACCGTTTCTTGGTACTATGCTTCTTCTGAAGAAAGTGAAATAGCATGTTTCTTCTTACAGGCCCAAGTTACAGGTCCTGAACCAAGGCTGAAAACATAACATACAGTAGACTTTCGATCATTAGGGTCACCGACCTAATCCGAATCAGTGAAACCAACCAATAAAGGACTCCCCCTTGAACTATAATGTATCCCAAATTGAATTACACCACAGACATAGCGAAGTATCCTTTTAGTTGTTTTCCAATGGCTTTCATGGGGTGTTTGCATATATCGGGCAACAAGACCAACAACAAAGGAAATATTAGGACGGGTATTATTCAAGAATAAGAGGCTACCAACTAATTGACGGTACATGGTGGCATCGACTTTGGGAGAAGTACAAGTGGCAGTAAGATTGACTACAGACTGGAAGGGAGAAGGGGTTGGTTTACAATAGTCCATGTGAAAGCGATGAAGAAGGTCACAAGCATAGTTAGACTGGGAAAGAAAAATTCCTTCATTGGTTTGAAAAACTTGGAGGCCAAGGAAATAATGCAAAAAACCTAAGTTTGTCATTTCAAATTTCTTCTTAAGGCTAGTTTTCACATGGTTTAAAAGTTTTGAGTCACTACAAGTAAGGATAAGGTCATCAACATAAAGGAAAAGGATTATGAGATGGCTTCCTACTTTCTTGGTATATACATTAGGATCATAATTGTATCTAGAGAATCTGGTGTCAATAAGAAAGTTTTCCATTTTGGCATACCAAGCTCGGGGAGATTTCTTAAGACCATAACGAGATTTCTTAAGGTGACAAACAAGGCTAGAGTCATTGTGGACATAGCCAGGAGGATTTTCCATGTAGATTTCTTCTTGAAAATATCCATGCAAGAAGGCAGATTTAACATCCATCTGATGGACCTCCCATTTATGTGAGGCAGCAAGGGAAAGAACAAGGCAGATGGAATTCATTTTGGCTACAGGGGAAAAGGTTTCATTATAGTCAATTCCTTCAAATTGGGAAAATCCTTTAGCAACTAACCGAGCCTTGTGTCTTTCAACAATTCCATCTGATGCATACATAGTTCTGTAGACCCATTTACATCTGACAAGTTTTCTTCCTTTTGGAAGAGGTACAAGATCCCAAGTATTGTTTTCCATTAAAGAACGATACTCTTCATTCATTGTTGTATCCCAATCTGGATGACCTGAAGCTTCTGTAAATGTCTCTAGATCATGAGTCTCTGAAAATTGATCCAAAAGAGAAGAGGCTTGTTGGAACTGTGAATGTGTTTGACGTTGATCTGAAGGATCACCAACAAGACCACCAACTTCTCCTCGTATTGAATAGACCCATCTAGGAAGCGGTAGAACTGGTGTTGGTTGAGGTTCAAAGGACTCATCTAGAGAAAAGTGAGAATGTGGAGGTGTATTTTCATCATCACTATCATCATCTGAAGAAGAAAACAAAATAGGAACAAAAGAAGGCACAAACGTCGAATATGGATCGCAGGCCGAAGAAGGCACAATTGTTGAATTAGGCTTGTATGCCAAGATATTTTCATCAAATTTAACATCTCTTCTAATAATAATTTCATTACAATGTGGTTGAATAAGTCTATAACCTTTAACATCTTCATAATAATCAATAAAATATACACTTCTCACTTTTAAGTTGCAATGTGAGCCCATGCTATATTGCCAAATACACGGAAGTGACTTACATCTGGTTTAATTTTAGTCCAAGATTATTTCGGTGTTATATTTTTAAGAGACTTTGTGGGAGTGTGATTTACTATGTAATTTGCACAGTTGATTGCTTCTGCCCAATACTTTAGACTTAATCCCTTAGATTGGATCATACAATTAGCCATTTCTTTTACTGTGAGGTTCTTTCTCTCAACAACACCATTTTGTTGTGGTGTATATGGAACAATGTGTTGCATGTGGATGCCCTGTGTAGAGCAATAAATTGTAAAATTATTGTTCACATATTTGCCTCCATTATATGTTCTTAACTTTTGAATTTGATGTCCAAATTGCTTTTCTACAAGGGCCTTGTAGGCCAAAAACTTTTCAAAAAATTCACTGTTAAGTTTTAAGAAGTAAACCCAAGTATGTCTGGAAAATTCATCAATGAAAGTTAAGAAATACTTGCACCTAGAAAAAGAAGGAGAAGAAATTGGACCACACAAATCACTATGAACAAGCTACAAAGGGACTGAGGCGTGCCAAGAGGCACGCTTGTCAAAATTGTCCCGATGATGTTTATCGAGAACACAACCGAAAAAAACACCATATCTACATGAAACAGGAGGAAGACCAGTCACCATCTATTGATTACATAGTTGTTGCATTGAGCGATAGTTTAGATGACCAAACCACTCATGGAAAAGTTTGCTCAAGTCATCGCTATGAGCAACAAAAACTGATGAAAAATATGAGGACCCAAAGTTGTCAAACTTGTACAACCTGGTAATATCATCAACAATTCCAGTTTCAAGAACATGCTTAGGATCTTTTAGAGCCTTGATTACAACTTGGTGAGGTGAAAACTCTACGGTTTTACCTTCACCTGAATGAGTGATTTGATATACTGATAGAAGGTTACAAGAAAGACTTGGAACACATAATACATCATTGAAATGATCATTATCTACTTGAAATTTTCCATATCCTACAACACTAAGAGATTTATCATCACCAACAAATATTTTCTTGGTGTTACATTCATTTAGAGCATAAAATATGTCTTTATCCTTAGACATATGATAATATGCTCCAAAATCAATAAGCCACTCATCAGAAGAAGAAGTAGAAGTTGTGTTGAAGGAGAAACCAGAAGCAGAAAGTGCATGTCCATGAGAAGAAGTAGTAGAATCAATACTGATGTTGTGCTTCTTCATCGCTTCTTCTAAAGATGCCATATTCTTGAAAAATTTGGAATCATCATGACCATCTTTATCACAAAAGTTGCAATCTTTGTCAATCTTCTTATTTTTATATTTTTCTCCTTTGTCACGATTAGGAGCTGAAGTTGTCTGAGCGGGTTTGGGACCCTTATATTGCTTTTTGTTGTAGCGAGGATGTTTCTTCTTGGGATACTTGGGTTTATCTTTCTGCTGGGCAACTAAGGCTTTGTTGGAGGTACCTGCAGTGCTGATCACTCCAAGTTGTACAAGATTATCTTCCTCTCTAATCAAATCAGCACAAAAGGACTCAAGAGTGGGTTTTTTATAAAATGTCCCTAGAGACTCTCTCATGGCATAAAAGGTAAATACAAACACAAAATATGCACTACCTAGCTTAGAGAGAATAAGATAGATGCAACGCTCTTCCTCCATCTTTATCTCACATTCTTCACATAAAATTCTGAAAGTTTTAAACTTAGATAGATAGTCTCCAATGCAATAAAAATCACTTGGATTTAAAGTGAGTACTTGATTTTCTAATTGTTGTGCTCGAATAATATTGATTTTACCAAACACAATTTCAATATTTTCCCAAGCTTCATCGAGGTCATCAATTTCTTTAAGGTGGAACCTTAAATAAGGAGAGATGGACATTCCAATTAGTCCACGTGCTTCATCACTCCTATTATCCCAATTGAATTTCTTATCAGCATCAATGGGTTCTTTTTCCTTCCCCAAGGTAATATGGTACAAGCCTTTACTTCTTAATAAATCCTCCATATGAGATTTCCATTGGAAGTAGTTGGTGCTAGTAAGAAAAATATTACTGAAAGAAGTCATATTAAATATGTAGACAATATTGATTTAAAAATTGAAACTGATGATTTGTATGGAAATATCTCGAAAAATTATGCGGTTTAAAAAAAAACGGCACTAAAAACAGACTTTGGATGTGAAAGTTATGCTGTTTTTAAAAAAGACATAAACAATAACCAATGGACCACGTGGTGGTGTAAGTTGCTTTATGAAGTGACCCACTTTTATAAAGAGAAGTGGGAATCACTTTTACAATGAAGTTACTTTATAAAATAAAAGCAGCATGCAAAATAAATAACTCTAAAATAAAATATTAAAGCTACTTATAGTGATTCACTTTTATACTTGAAGTGAAATTTACTTTACAATTTGAGCATGAACTTTTTCAAAAACAAGTTACAAAAAGATAGACTTGAACTCGAGACCTCTTACTTAATATGGTAACTTTTAACCAAATGGTATAGCAAAACATATTGTATTGTTTAGCAAGAGGATTGGGGTTGTTGTTTTTATTGTTGTTGTTGTTGATGACCTTGAAGAGCATGCTAAAAAAAACCTCTTTTCACACAAGAAAAAAATTTTGCTTCTCGATGACAACAAGGATTCGATCTTGGTTAGCTTACCTAGAATATGCACATTTTCCTATATGTTTATGATTTGTCGAGATTTCACAGGGCACGGGGAAAATAACATACGTAGAACTAAAAGAGTAGAAACCTGGAAACAAATAATATAAAACCAAAATAATACTCTGCAAAAATTTTAAAAATGTGTATTCAGGCTGTATACCTCTGGATTTGACTGAAATGGCTATATCGTGGGAAAATGGAAACTTTCCGAATGAAATGAAAAGTGTTTATGACTGAAACGAGTGCTCTAGATGCAATGGAACAGTCCTCTCAGCCCATAAATTTACGAAAATGACAAAAAATGGAGATGAGGCAACTCGACTTCACGATCTCGATCTACAACAGGAGTGGGTCTTCAAACATGCTATGATACCACGTTCAACAACACAAGTATTCCAACAGGGAACGAACACCTTCAGTAACCACTCACAAAACCAGATCAAAGATCAACACACCAATGTTTTGACATGGTAAAACCCCTACAGGGAAACATCCACGGCCCCAGCCAACGTGGCCACTTGGAGCAGTTTATTAATGCAAAAGAAAAAGATTAAAAGAGATTTTACAAGAGATTTTCTCACAATCGATCATCGACAAATGAACCTCCATGCTCTTTAAATAGATATCATGGACCAATTCAGTGTTAAGTCACAGATCAATGGTCTTTAAGATCGAGGAGAATATGAATCGTCGGATCACTCTATGTCCTCGCTTGGGGTTTGTTCCCATCGCAATGTAGTAATCTTTTCTAGAACAAGATTAGTATTTGTTATTTCTCGTGATCATAAATAAATGAGAATAGGTCATCGAGCTTAGTGTTTTTTCTTTCCCGTGCTCGTTAATACATGATAATAGGTTACCGAGTATACTTTTATCTCTTTTTCGGACTCATAAAATCTATACAAAAAATGAACTCTTTGGAGTTTCCTTTAAGCTCTTTTTAGACTCCCTAAACATGAAGAGGTTGTCGAGTGAGCTTGCTTCCTTTCACACTCATTAAATGGTTTTAAAGGGCGTCTTTCGAGTGGTATTTTATCTATTTTTCGACCTCATGAGACTAATTACAAAAAATGAATGATCTAGTCAAGCATGACTAGATGAGTGCTCTCTCATATTGTTTTACATGTTTTTTGGGCTTGGGAGACTAAATTTACAAAAAAGTCACCCATGGAGTCATCTTTAAGTTCTTTTTAGACTCTCTAAATGTGAAAAACCACCAAGTTTACCTTCTTTTGGCTTGTAAAATTATGCATTGAAGGACCTATATGGGACCCATACGGTACCGAACCCCTCCCTCTTCAGGTTCATTAAACATATGTTGAGGGACTCATCGAAGATGAGCTATATTGAGCATCTGTTATCCTCCTCAAGCTCATTAAAAAACAAAGAGGTACTCACCAATCATGGTAGGGGGGAAATTGAAATAAGTGGGTCAAGTTATTTGGAATTCATTATGGTAGCTATTGTTCTCGCCCTGGAACATGACACATGTTTGTGTCTCATCTTACAGTTGGGTAATCTACTTGTCTCTGAGTCATACCAATTACATGTGTCATTATACTTTTTCGTCCCAGTCGAAGAGTGTTCTTATTATCATCACACTATTTTCTTGTACTCGTCGATTCAATGCTTCCATGTCATTTTTCGTACCTCACAATGTTCAAGAGAAGTTTCATTCCAAACCAACCATCTTCAGTATTATCAGTTTCCATTAATGTGTCAGTCCACACTCATTTAATCCACCATCTCACATCACTTTCCTATTTTAGTTTCGTGTCAATGATGGGGGATACATCATGGCCCTCGTTTGACGATTTTGTTCCTATCAAATTCAATGCATCATCCGAGAATTAGACTTAGAAACAAATTAGCACCTTGGAACCTGCATGCCTCAATGGCAAACCTCCTCACTTTTGACAATAGGTTTACACCATTGACCTATGATTGGATGATTCCACAAATTTTCGACCTCAACTAATTTATTCACATTCGTTGGAATGTACTAAAGGTACATTGGGAATCATTGTCATCATTGGTGATTTCCCTCACACTTTTTAACGGTATACCTCAATGATTGGTAATCAACTAGTTTCTACCATGTTCGACATCAAGTCATCTATTCGCGTGGATAGAATCGTACCATTTCTGGATCAGGGCGAAGACCCTAGGTTGGGAACTCACTCTATTATGTGTTTTTCCAAGGCCACGATGGATATCATTTGAGCATGTAAAATATTTTAGTACAATCACCAAGATGGCAATCTCACTGATAAACATACGGTCACATAGATCCACATTGTGTTGATCTGTGGCTATGTTTTGTCATCTCATAGCTCCATTGTGTATTTTTCATGGTTGTGATCAGTTCATGTCATGGAGGTATGGATCCACATTGTATCTTTGGTGGCCATATCTATAGTCAATATTTTCACGGATCCGCAGTGTATTGGTCAGCAGCCATGCTTTGATTCAACTCATATTCTGAGCATAGGTATGCCTGCCTTGGGAATGAAACATACATTTATATTGATTGATGGTTGTTTGCAACTTCTACCAGTTTCTCCTACTCCAGCACCCTTGCATTGAAGAATTTATAAATTGTTTTGGCCATCAATTTCTCTTATGACCTCACACTTTAGGGGGCATCTGTTACACATCAAAATTCCACACTTAAATGTCGCAAAGTGTCATATGCACCTTGTTAAGTGTCACATGCACTTGTAAAGTGTTGTATGCACATTATTAAGAGTTGCATGAAGTTTTCCAAGTGCCACAACTCATTGACACCATGAAAACCATTTTCCATGATCCCTAAGTCATGTTGGAGGAAGAAACCATCATTTCAAGGTCAGAAACACGTATTTTACTTGAAAATTTGACCCTTTTTTGGGAATTTATGAAGGGTAGCGCCCCCCTGCCCATGTATAGGGAGAACCAATGCTCCCCTTTCCATGTTAAGGGAGTTCCACTGGTTCTCTATCTCTAACTTAGAGGGAGCGCCACTTTGGTTAGAGGAAAATATGGAGAATCTTACCTTTTCCTAAGGGACAAATATGAAGATATGAGGTTGGTTTTGCTCGAATCCTATTCTATGGCTCTATCTTAGGATCAAATTCCAACTCATGGAGCCATATCCTCAACCACTTCCCTAAATATCCCATGGTGGTTTAGCCTCCCAATCCTATAATGAAGGAATTTCCAAGGTAAAGAGGAGAATATTTCAGGAGTCAAAAATTTGATCTTGAGAGAGAGAAATCCACTGAAGTATCATCATTTTGATCTCAAGACTTTCATGCATGGTCTGGATGAGGAGATCTTGGAGAATATTTCTTCAACATCAAACGTGTTTTGTAAGTGCCTTCTTTTTTCTTTCCATTTAATATCAATTTGGTCTATTCCTTTCATTATGATTGTTCATGGTAATGACTATGCTTCAGTCAAATCGAGTATATATAGATCTAATTTAACTAATAACATAGAGTAGGAGAAATGATTTATTTGTTGTTAATTGTAGTTCCCAACTCGCGCTGAGGATCTTGGAGATCAAGCCTAAAGCTTGGAGCAACTAGGACAAACATCGAAACAAGGTACACCACACTCTTTCTCTTTCTCGTTTTGATTGGTTATAAACTAGATATATAAGGAAAGTAGCAACCATTTGTTCACTTTTGTCTTTGGACCAAAGAAGGGGTCTTGGTCCAAAGGGGTCCTTAACCTTCACGTAGGGTAAGATTTCTCATAACAGAAAAATGGTGACTCCACTAGGGTTTGGAATTTGACTTGTCTTTCCTTTTATTCGTCTAAAACATTTGTCTATGATTGCATATTGTTTGTTTGATGATTTATTCTAAGTCATTTCCCCTTCCCTCATCTTCATAAATAAGTTTACAGAATCATTGACTGAGTCTCTTATAAGTTTAAGTTGTTTTGTTCTTTTTTCAGGCACTTTCAGGACCAACACTCCCATGTAATGGTTACCAGGGCACCACTAGCCTTATTGGCGTTCCCCCTTGGTCTCTTAGGGAGCGCCATTACACTTTGTTCCTTTGGTAACAAGGGCACCAGTCCCTTCTTTTAGGCGGTTTCATGAAGTTCTACTATGTTTTACTAAGTCTGTCATTAAGAGGCTTTTATCCCAGAGTCTTTTGGTTTGTCTTTGACTTTGTTTTGATTGAGAAATTGACATTCATCACTCATTTCATTTCCTTCTTTGAGTTTGAAAACTTCTCCTAGTTGTGAAATTGTATGGTCCCCTTGGGTTAACAACATCCCTTGGTTCATCCTTCCTTTCATTTGTTTGATATTCGTCTCACAAATTTTTCAGATTGCTTGATTGTTTATAAGTTTTCAACTAGAATTTTCAAAGGTTGTTTGGTATTGATCCCTTTTTGTCTTCATTGAAACGTCTCACTTTTTGAATGATTAGAACTCTCTTTTTACCGCAAACCAGCCTTGAATATTGATTCTTGCTGCTCATTTTTTAGGATTTTAAAGAGTGTTTATATTCTTTCTCCTTTACATATCTTGAGTTCTTGATTCAAAAAGTTTTGAAGTCCGTTCTTATACTTGATTTCTTTCAGTTCTCATTAGTTTTTAAGTGCACTTTGTTTGGTTTCTTTTTTGCCTCGTGTTTCCTTGTGTCAAACATCGATCTCTTTCATTTAACTTGAAAGTTAAGAAGCATAAAAGTTTTCATATCTCATTGCATACATAATCGAACAAAGAAATTGTTGCATTCTTAGGAAATAAGTTTTGGTACATGTTTGGAAAAGAGCTAGTTTTGCATTTGGATTTCGGAAACATTTGCTTGGTTTTTTGGCATCATCTTTCTCCCAAAAATTGAAAAGTTGCATAGTTTTGAGTACTTTCTTATGTTAAGAAGAATATAACTCTTCTCCTTCCCATACTTAGAATTCATCGAAAAGAAATAATTGCATCTCATTCTTTTACATTCTATTGGAGTCGAGTCTTACACATCATTAGTTTCATCTCCATGAACCTTTTGAGTAAAAATCAATTAAAATCAACCACGCGCTAATAAAATCCACTAGACATTTTTTGGTTTTTAGCACACCATCAATAGCACGGGATTAGGTTATTTGGACTAGGTAAAGTGAGTAAATCGTCCAAGACTAATAAACAGAATGTAGAACACTAAAGAGAGAACAAATCCAATTTTTGTATAAGCATAGTCGTGAACCCCCTCTAACATAGGGGATAAACATGAGGTAGTGTGCGAAAGAACAACTGAGATTACCCCTCCAAGGCTTGACCAATCGTAGTGAAACGAGCGTATATTGGGCATTTTATTGAGAAACCACTGGTTTCATTTGGTCTCGGTGCTTCGTAAATCCCAAATGCATTCGAGGTCCTTAGGAGTATTATCGTTCCACTTGTATTCAGTTCTCCTGAAGAGATTTGGACTTTGATATCCTGCCCATATGTTCGGTCCCGACTGTCGACTGTACCCACCCAGAGGCTGACTCCAAGTTGGTAACCTTAGTGTCCTTTCCTAGGTATCTACAAAGGTGATTGTGGGGGGATTCCCACGGTACCTGGTTTAGACATCGTATCTCGCTTTCAATACCCTTGGAGGGTGATCCCACAAAAGCAAGGATTGTTTTCACTAAGAAGGGAAGTTACGTGGAGGTCAACGTAACTGCTTCTAATTTATTCATTGGCGGCTTGATATTTCGTCATCTGAAGATCCTTTATATACTGTTTACTTGGTTGGTTTCCTATAGGTTATTTTTAAGAGGTGTGTTTCTCTTAGGGTTCATAGTTGGCCTTATGAAGATCTCGCAGCATGCAAGGTCTCCATCCTGAAATTTACGAACATCAAAGAAATCCTTTGAACAAAGGATGTATTAATGAGGAAATGCATTCTGAAGTTGGGAGTGTAGCTCTTGAAAGTGACCACCATGAAGAAGAACCAGTTACAACCTTCATAGAAGGAATTTTTCTCCTAGTAAATCCTCTTATCACTGATCTGCATGGCCCATTACATGTTGAAATGCCATCATCAACATTTATTGATGTTCATTCTTCTTAAAATTTACCATCTGGTTCAACCATTAGGAGATATTTTTGCATGAACCCATCATCTTTTGGTTTTCCTAAAGGACTTGGGAATTTATCTTTATCGACAACTCATGTAGTTGATATTGTTGGTGCTTCTTTTTTATTGGGAACATTGATGACCCATGTAACCTTTACACAACCACTCATGAATACATCTCCCTTTGCACATGGGTCAGGTAATATTCTTGCTTCAATATTTCCACACATTCACACAAATCATCCCATCGATCAGATGGAAAACAATCAAGTCGTTCACACAACTACGGTTACACAAGCTACTCACCCTCCCTCTCCAAATTTACAAATGGGTACACCCTTTGTTGGAGGTCAATCTTCAATGGGAGACCAACCTTTAGCTGGGGGAAAACCTTCAGCTGGAGGGAAATGTTTTACTTGCGGGAAACCTTTATCCATGGGGAAAACTCATATTTGTGTGTAACATCAAAAAACCTGCGGACAAGCTGCTCCTGCAATCCCTTCTATCCCTACTTCCATTGGCTTGTATGTTAGACATCCATATCTAGGAGTTGTTAATCCTTTGTGGGTTCAACTCAATCCGACGGGCATTCCTCAGTAAGGAAATTTGTCCTATCAATCCGTAAACCCCATGATTCCAACATAGAATCCCCCTCAAACACAATATATGGTAGGTCCATTAGGCCAACCACAATACATGTGAAGGATTAGATCTTGTCACTAAGAGGGTGGGTTGAATCAATGACACAACAATTATATCAATTTTTTATTTATTAAACACAATTTTAACACAGTATTTTATCATGGAACCCAAATGGGAAAATTGAAAACTCTTTTTTATTAACTGCAAAATTATTTTTACATGTTACATAGAAGGAATATATACTTCCTCTTTGATCATCACCAACTAATCAGGATGCACCCACACCCTGGTTTACCAGCACCAACTGGTAGAAGGCTACAACCCCCTGTTTAGTCAGCTACAACTGATAAGGAAACACCAACTCCCTCTGCAGGCACCAACCTGCCCTTGCACCACCCAACCACCCTTAATCCATAGGTATTAGGTTTTCTTCCTGGAATCTGCTTCATCTTTTGATCTTCTTTTCTGGACTGCAGAGACACTTTCTTCTGAACACTCTTCCATGTTTATATACTTTGCAAACTGGTGTGAGTGTGATACCTCTGTGTCCCTTCGTTTCAACCATCGTGCCTCTTCACTTAATTAAATTTAATTACAGTTCATTTATTTTAATGCAATGGTTCTTCATAAATTGATCACAGTGATGGATCAATTTAATCCTCTATGATCGATCCAGAATCTTTGTTATTTCACAGAGACCAGATTCTGTGAAGATGCTTCCTTCAAACCATTACATATGACTGTGCCATAAGACCACGGGCTTTACCAACTATAGCGATGTATAGTATAACTCTTATAACATATGACCAACGACATAGAACCACAGGCTTACCAACTAAGCGACTTACATTCTGTTCCTTTAAACCTTTTTACCATATGACCAATGGTGGTGATCTCATGCTTAGGAAATTAGACCAAACGAGTGATTGAGCATTTATCATTCCAACGGTCATGATTGAATCTCCTGACGAGATGGACAGATGATGGAATTTCTCATATGGAGTGATCGACTGCGAGTCACTTCATTTTTCCCAACTTGTGATCTCTGAAAATGAGCTTAACTCGGCTAGCTCCTTCCTCTATTCTCTCTCCATGTGACCATTGGCTGTGATCACAGGCTTACGCCAAAAGGTGTTTTGCATTTTGCATTTTGGGAGTTGGAAGGTTAGAGGATTTCCTTCCTTTGACTTTCAGTCATCGAAATGATAATCGCTCGCCACGTGTCATTCTTGAAGATGGACGGTCCTCCTACTTTCAGAACTTTGTAAGCCTCTTTCATCTTGCATGTAAAGAACGTGCTTCTTCTTCTGGATCCAATGATGGTTGGTCTTAGGGCTCAGATCCAACGTATATGATCTTCTGCAATGCAGCTCTTGTAGATTTATCCTATCCTTCCACTTTAACACGATCCAACGACTAACAAGTATCATATTTAATCTGATGGCTGACGGGTTTTCAGGATTTTCATTGTGATGTAACTTGTTGACATCACTTGTTGACGTGTCACAAGCCTATTAGATGCCATGTGTCATTCATATTCATGATTTTCGCGTACCTGAAATGATGTATCAACTTGACACTTTTCAGTGTCTTACTTATGCCATGTGTCCTTAGATGACGTGCTTCTATTACCGTGGTTTGTCAACGTGTCTTGCTTCCTCGACGACCGTAGATCTCTGCCACCTATCTCTTCCATAATCGAGGGTCACGATCTTATCGTGATTTCTCATTTCGTGAGTTTGGAGGAATTTTCACCTCCAATCTCCCGGTGCCTGATTCTCCGATGACCGTGGATCTCCGCCAATTGTTTCGTCCGTAATCGACAGTCACAATCTTATCGTGATTTCTCATTTCATGGGTTTGGAGGACTATTCACCTCCAATATCTCGATGCTTGATTCTTCGACGACCATGGATCTCTGCCACCTGTCATTTCTAAATCTAACGGTCCTCATCTTATCACAATTTCAAAAGATAGAGCACCGCTCTCTTTGAATTTCCAGTCAGCGAAATGTTGACCTCCTGCCACGTGTACTCTGCATCCAACGGTTCATGGAATTTCTCTATTTTGGAGTGTTAACTAACTTCTGGGCTTATCCTCCTTGCAGCTCCACTGGATCCGACGGCCGATGGGTATTCTTGAAGCAGATCAATGGTCACAATATTTCAATGGTCCTCAAGCCAATGGTCACTCATATGACCGATGAGCAATTGTATATATTAAAAATATATGTTGCAATGAACGGTCGAGATCCAGTGTCATAAGATCGACGGTTATTGTCGTTCTGACCAAAAAGGTAGAGGGCCTGACAGGTCATCCCAGGCTCCAGGCTGGTGATCTTCTCGTGGATTCCAAACACCTCAAGCCACCGTCATACCTTTGCACTATGCGTCGATAATATATGGAGAGAGTCATGTATATAAATCTGTACGATTTTATTCGCACTTCCAATGTGGGATAGATCTCGTTACATGAGACAATCAGGGTTTTCAATTCTTTGATCAGACGGATACTATGACTTCTCACAATTTCCTGTGCAATGATCAACTTCTTAATATTTCCAAGGAACCTGATGATACATCTGCAATGCACTTCTTCCATCTGATATTTGATCCTCATTTGCTAACCCTCCTAAGCTTTTGATTAACGAATCATTGTTGATCCTATCGTGATCAACAATAGTCATGAAATGCTTCAGCCTATCTCTGCGCTGTCTATCTCTCCACACAATTTGACATATTCTGTTGACATCAATGACTGTTGACATCAATGACAATATTTCCAACAATCTCCTATGTTTTTAAACAACAGATCATCACGACTGTTGACATCAGACTGTTGACATCAATGACAATCTATCCAACAATCTCCCCCTTTTTCATTGAGGGAAACATACTAACTGCATAAACAAAACTCCCCTTGTGATGATGTTTTCCTCTTATGATTTTTTCCTTTTATGAAGTTTCTCTCCCCCTTTGACATCAATGGCAAAGGATTTCTTCTCCTATGATCTGTCAATATAATTACTTTTCTGACCAATGGTAAAGCCTCCTGCAATCTATCTTTTTTTTTCTTTATGTTATAACTGAATAACACCTTCTGTTGTTGATTTCTATCTCCCCCTGGATAGGTGCCAACTGATGCATTATTTCCTTGAGAGTTTTAGATAGGAAGAAGGATTACTCCCAATTTTTGCCTGAGATATTCAAATACATCTCTGCTTAAGGGTTTTGTAAAAATATCTTCCACCTGTTCTTGTGTCGGAACATATTCCAATTTAATGTTCTTTTTTTCAGCCTGATCTCTTAGATAGTGGTATTTTATGGGAATGTGTTTTGATTTTGAGTGTTGGACTGGGTTCTTAGAGAGACTTATCACGCTTGTATTGTCACAATGGATAATTGTGGGTTCTTAAAATACTATTTTGATGTCTTGTAGAGTTTGTTTCATCCATTCCACTTGTGTGCAACATTATGCTGCTGTGATATACTCAGCTTCAGTGCTAAACAAAGATATTGAGGATTGTTTCTTTCTTATCCAAGCAACCAGTGATTCTCCCAAAAATAATGCTCCTCCACTAATACTTTTTCTTTCATCTAAACTTCCTACCCAATCAACATCTAAATAGGCTTTTAATGTGAATGATTCCTTGCTAGGATACCATAAACCAAGATCTATGGTTCCTTTCAAATATCTAAAGATTCTTTTTACAGCTTGAACATGACTCTCCTTTGATTCTTCTTGGAATCTATCCACCATCCTAACAGCTTGCTTGACATCAAGTCTGGAAGATGTTACATAGAGCAAACTGCCAATCATTGATCTGTAGTATTTTGTATTTACAGCTTTGGACTCATCATCATTTCTTAGTTTTCATCCAACTGTCATAGGTGTACTAACAGGTTTGCAATCCTCTAACTAGAATCTCTTAAGAATATCCTTAACATATTTAGACTGATTGATAAAAACTCCCCTTTTTTATTGTATTATTTGTAATCCAAGGAAGAAATTTAGTTCGCCAAGCATAGACATTTCAAATTCTTGCTGCATCTTTTTGGAAAAGTCTTCACTCATTTTTATTTGATTACTACCAAAAATGATATCATCAACATACACTTCCACAATGATCAAGTTATTACCATCAATTTTGCAATAAAGATTGTTGTCTGCAGATCCCCTTTTGAGGCCTTGTTTTTGTAAATAAGAGTCTAGCCTTGCATACCATGCTATGGGTGCTTGTCTTAATCCATAGAGTGCCTTCTTTAATTTGCAAACATAGTCTCTTTTATTGGTTATTTGAAACCCATCTGGTTTCTCAATATAGACTTCCTCTTCTTAATTTCCATTGAGAAATGTTGATTTGACATCCATTTGGTACACTTTAAATTTTTGTAGCTGGAGAAGGCTAAGAACATCCTAATTGCCTCTAATCTGGCTACAGGTGCAAATTTTTCTTCATATTCTACTCCTTCAACCTGGGCATAACCTTTGCATACTGATCTAGCCTTGTTTCTGATTACTTGCCCATCTTCATTCATTTTATTTTTATATACCCATTTAGTTCCAATGACATTTTTATCTTTTGGTCTAGGAACTAGTTCCCAAGTTTGATTTCTTTCAATTTGATCCAATTCTTCATTCAAAGATTTAACCCAGTTCTCGTATTTACATGCCTCTTTTATTGATCTTGGCTCAATATGTGACAACAATACTAACTCTGTTTGACACAACAATTGTCTTCTTGTTTGCACACCATCATTCATATCTCCAATAATCAGTTCTTCGGGATGATTTTTCTGAATAATTCTTGAGGGTGTCTTTGTATATCTTCTTGGAAATTCTTCTCTTATCTCTCCATATTCACTATCTTCTTCACTTTAACTAGTATCCATAACATATTCTTCCCTTTCTTTTTCATTCTCTTCTACTTCTTTTAGTTGTGTGTTGAATGTTTCATCATCATCTTCATCTTTATTTTTAGATATGGTCTCTTGATTTTTGATCCTTGTTGTTTTTAGATCATCTACCTTGACATCTTCACTTTCAACAATATTATGTGATCTAATATTGTAGCATCTACATGCCTTTTTGTTTGAAGCATATCCAAGAAAAATACCTTCATCATATCTGGCATCAAATTTTCCAAGACTCTCATCTAGTCTTTTGATGTAGCATTTACTTCCAAAGACTTTGAAGTATTTTACTAATGGAGCTCTTCCAAACCATAGTTCATAAGGAGTTTTATCACTATTAACCCTGACCTGACCTCTATTCAATATGTATATTGTTGTGCTTACAGCTTCCCTCCAATATCCATCTGATAATTTGTCTTCATTTATCATGGTCCTTGCAGCCTCCTAAACTGTTCTATTTTTCCTTTCAGCAATCTCGTTTTGTTGAGGTGTTCTGGCAGCAGAGAGTTGTCTTTTTATTCCATGAGTTTCACAGAAGACATCGAACTCTTTTGATGTGAATTCACCACCATTGTCTAATTTAAGACATTTGATTTTTGTCTCCCTTTCATTTTCAACAAGGGTTTTAAAAGCTTTGAATTTGTTGAGTGCTTCTGATTTTTCCTTAAGAAAACATATCCAGCTCATTCTAGTAAAGTCATCAATGAACAACATAAAGTAAGACTCTCCTTGTAAGCTCTTGGTTCTAGTACGTCCACATAGGTCGGTGTGAACAAGTTCTAACAAGGTTAGTTTGTATTCTTTTGCCTTGAACATTACTCTAGTTTGTTTCCCTAGTTGACAGTGTCTACACATAGCATTTGAAGGTTTTATGATTTTTGGCAAGTTTCTTACTGCACCAAGATTGCTGACTTTCACAAAATTGTCAAAGTTAATATGCCCTAACCTTCTATGCCATAACCAACTTTCATCTATTGAATTTATATGACACTCCTCTTTTAATTTAGCATTTAGTATATATACATTTTTACGAGTTCTAGGAGCAGTGCCAACTAATTTTCCTGTGTCTTCTCTCCTAATCTCACATTTTTGAGAATCAAAGATGCAGAAATGCCCCTGATCACAAGTTTGACTGACACTTAACAAACTAGGTTTCAATTTATCGACAAGTAGTACATTTATGGCTTTGTCTTTTCCCAGGCTCATAGTGCCTTTCCCAAGTATGTTACTTGAAGCATTATCACCAAATGTAACTTTACCTTTTTGTTTATTTAAGTCTAAAAACTTGTCTTTGTTACCTGTCATATGTTTCGAGCATCCACTATCAACATACCAGAGACCCTTTTCATCTTGAGTTTTTAGGGCAATAAGGCATTCCCTTTTTTATGTTTTTACTCTCCAAAGTTTCTTCTGCTCTCTAATGAATTTGGGTTGTTCTGAGACTTCCATTAGTCTTCAATTAATGGATTTATGTCCATGGTTATGACATCTGAAGCATTGTAAGTCCCCTTCTTGTAGAGGTTCAAAAGAGTTATAGTTTATGCTCTTAACTTGATTTGCTGCTTGTTTATCCTTGAGGATATAATTCTTAACCTTCAAATTTTTCCTTTTATATGCTCTACAATTTATAGCTTTGTGTCCAAAATTTGAGCAAGCATAGCAGTAACCAAGAAAAATGTGAGGATACTTGTTTTGGTAAAACTTCTTTGTTATTGTCTTGCCTTCTTTCCTGATGAGTGGAGGTAATTTTCTGGAGATTTTGTCCTTACTTATCTTCTCTTCATTTTTCTTCTTGAATGTACTGCGAAGAGCATTTGCATAAGATTTTGAGTTAACATGGCTTTCCTTTTGAGAGTAACCTATTCCATTTTTATTTTCAGAATCCCTTTGAGCTATAATAATCTTATCTAATATTTTAGAGCTATTTTCATATTTTTTTTCAATGATTTTTGCATCCAGTTCCTTTTTCAGATGAACTATTTTTGCCTCCATTCTTTCACAATTTATTTGGTTTTCCTTAAGAGACTTTTGTAGATTTTCTTCGATCTTATCTGCTTCTAAGATTTGTTTTTTCAGATTTCTCATGATTTTTTCAATCTCCTTTTCTTCTTGTTCATGCTTTTATTTTTGTTCAACTACAAAACCTTTCATGTGTCTATATCTGGTTTTGTATTTGTAGAAATTTCGATACAAATTAATGTATTCCTGCGATTCTCCTGATCTAACAATTTCCGCTACAGTTAAATACAGAATCGCTTCTACTATTATTATTTTGGATTAAATTAAACCATGATCACAACCATGAGCACAAAGTGAAATATCAATAACACATAACACATAAATTTCTCCAGGAAAGCGTAAAGCTAAAAACCCCACTATCATATATTATGTATATCATGAATCATGAAACAATCTCATACAAAACTATAATCCAAGAGCTCTCAGTACAATACAATCATTTCACACTGTCATACACTAATCAACAAATACATGTGCCAATTCTCTATGTCCAGATAGCCTACCTCCACTGCACAATCTCTACAATTCGAATTCTCACAATGATCGAATCATCCACGAATTGCCTAGTTTTCACATGCTCATAAGCATATCCACTGCATGTGTGATCAAATCATAACTGATAGCCAAACTATCCCTTTCACCTATTATCTCAACTGGGTCTCCACTGGATCTGACATGCATGTAGTTAACCATGGTGAATCTTCAGTTGCATGTGAGTTCACTGATTAACTGAACTCTCACTAGTGCATGTTTAGTTACAACTAGTACAATTGATCTTAACTCACTTAATTACACTTATAATTCTGTTACAAATCCAACTCACTCAATTATGAATGAAATAGTAGATTAATATTTATTGTCTAATTTAATTAAGGGAAAAGTAAATTAGACACATGTTTCTTGTTGACTTTTAAACACTCCCTCTCAACAAGAAAGGGATTATCCTTCACCCCAATCATGTCTCTATGATATTCGAATCTTCTCCTGGTGAGCGCCTTTGTCAGAATGTCCGCATCCTGATCTTCCGTAGGAATGTATTGAAGCAACATGATATTTTGCTACACAAAATCTCTAAGATGATGATACCAGATATCTATATGCTTAGATCTATCATGAAACACAGGATTAATCGAGAGTTTAATGCAACTCTGATTATCACAATAAATAAATGTTGGATCTAAATGAGAAGCAAACAAACTAACCAAGATCTTCCTCATCCAGATAGCCTCACATGCAACTTGGCTCACTGCCATGTATTTCGCTTCCGCTTAACTAAGTGCCACTGATCTCTGTTTCCTGTTGTACCAAGAAACAGCTGTAGATCCGATACTAAAGATTCCCCATGATGTGCTCTTTCTGTCTGTTGGGTTGCCTGCCCAATCTGCATCCGTGAAGCCATGCAACTTCACCTCATTTGTCTGTCTGTACCATAATCCATACTCAGATGTGCCCTTCAGATATCTTAGGACATGCTTACCCGCCTTCCAAAAGAGTTTGGTAGGCTTAACCATCGCTTGAATTAGCTTGTTAACCACATAGCAAATGTTCGGTCTCGTATTCACTAAATACATTAGCGAACCCACTAACTGTCGATAGACAGTAGCATCCACTACTTCTCCAGAAGTAGCATCCTCTTTCCTCCAGTTTCCTGGAAGAGGAATATCCATGGGCTTGTATCCCTCCATGTGAAACTTACTCAGTATCTCGCTTGCATACTTTCCTTGAGATACAAAACGTTCACCATCTCACTGCCATATTTCCAAACCAAGGAAATAATGAAGAAGGCCCAAATCCTTCATCTCAAACTCCTTTGCAAGGTTCTTCTTGCATGAGTGTATCAGCTGCTCATCACCAGTAAATATTAAATCATTACCATAAAGCACAATGATTAAAATCTTACCCCCCACCACAATTTGGTATAGGTTTGCATCTGCTTCACTTTTGGTGAAGCCCGATTTGGTGAAATAACTGTCTATCCGAGTGTACCAAGCACGGGGTGCTTGCTTCAGCCCAGACAATTCTCTCTTGAGTCTGCACACATGTAACTCTCTTTCAAAGGTCTCAAAACCTTCTGGTTGTTCAATGTACACTTCTTCCTCAATGATCTCATTGAGGAACACAGTTTTTACATCCATTTGATGAATGCCCCAGCCCATCTGCGTTGAGAGTGCAAGGATGGATCTTATGGAAGAGTACCTTGCGACAGGTGAAAAGGTCTCACCATAATCTATCCCCACGATCTATGAGAATCCCCAAGCCACAAACCTGGCCTTGTATTTCTCCACACTCCCATCAACATCTTGCTTTACCTTGTAGATCCATCTTGAACCTACCACTGATTTATCAATCGGTCTTGGGACAATTTCCCATGCACTATTTTTTACAATGGAGTCATACTCCTCTACCATAACATCAACCCAAGTGGGGTCATGCATTGCTTCCTGAAAGGAAGATGGTTCAGCCACAATACATTTGATAATAAGAGCCATGTATCTAGCAAATCGATCAGGAGACTGTCTCTGTCTGCGCTGTGAAATAGGGGATCCTACATTATGTGCAACATCAAGTCTCAATCTATCAGCTTCTGTGGTGCGCTTTCTGCCATTTCTGATGGATGGCTCTACTTGAGTGGTTTCATCCACTCCATGAACCTCCTCATGTGGTTGATCCACATCTTGAGACTCATCCTTGGGAACCAACAGTTCCTCTTCTGCATGCAAGTCTAGCTCCCTCTCAAGCGACAACTGCATGGCTTTCCCCTCATCGAATTTTATATCTTGTCGCATAACAGTCATCTTATTGTTCGGAAAATACACGCAATAATTATGGGGTGTTTCTATGTACCCCACAAATATCCTAACTTCAGCAGTCGGTTCCAACTTCTTCCTGGCATCCTTGGTCACATGCACATAAATAGATGAGCCAAAAATTTTAAAATGAGAAACATCAGGTTTATTACCAGTAAAAGCTTCTTCAGGTGTACTCATGCCAAATACTCTATGAGGAAAATGGTTCTACATATAAACCATAGTATTGCATGTTCTACCCACAAATGAATTGGTAGGCCCTGATCATGCAACATCGCTCGTGTTGCACCCACGATCATTCTATTATTTCTCTCCGCAACCCCATTTTGTTGTGGGTTATGAGGCGCTATGAGTTCTCTTTGAATTCCTTCTCTGCTGCAAAATTCTTTGAATTCGTTAGAGATGTATTCCCCACCGTTATCGCTCCTTAGAGCCTTCACTTGCTTCCACGACTCTTTCTCCACCAATGCTATAAACTCACAGAACTTTGAGAATGTTTGATCCTTCTTCTACATGAAGAATATCTAGCATTTATGAGAAAATTCATCAACAAAAATAACATAATACCTGTGTTTTGTTGTTGAATCAACCGAGAATGGTCCACACATGTTCGTGTGAATTCTCTCCAAGATCACCAAAGAACGGTTCTCCTTTTCATGAAAGGTGGACTTTACATACTTCCCCAGGGTGCACCCCTTGCACTGATCTGACTGAGCAAGTGTTCCCCTTGGAAGTCCAGTAGATATTTGATGCATGATCTTCAAGGCTCCATGATGAAGATGGCCTAATCTCCTGTGCCTTAATTCACCTTCATCCCAGCTCACCACTTTTTCTGCCTTGCCTATCATGGCATTGCAGCCATCTACCTCCAGCATGTAGAGATTCTTAACTCGAATCCCTATCTTCTTGACTTGACCTGTTGCTTTATGTCGCAGGTAGGCTTTACCACTGCTAAAAACAACATCATAGCCTCTTTCCTCCAACATTGCGACTGAGACCAAGTTTTTCTTCAGACCTGGAACATGCATAACATTTTTCAATTGAAATGGTTTACCTGACTCTCTCTGAAAGGTAATGGTACCAATACCAGTTGCACTGTATCGTCCATCGTCGCCCATCTCTATATGCATTCTAAGATCTTTCTCCTCCAAGTCAGTGAAATACTCTTTATCTCCCGTCATGTGGAATGAAGCACCACTATCCAAATACCACACCAATCCCGATGCACTTGAAGCCATGCATGCAATCAAAGTGAAATCAAGCTCAAATTGTGAGACAAGAGCCTCACCAGTTGCAGATCCAGCAACCATCTTGTTCTTCTTCTTCTCTGGATAGTTAGTAGCGAGATGTCCACATTCATGACAGTGAAAACACTTCACTTTGGACAAATCCAGCTTCTTGACTTTAGACTCGGATTTAGATTGGAATTTCTTCCCTTTCCCTTTCCTTGCCTTGGCAGTTAAAGCACAATCCTCTTCATCATCACACTTTGATGAAGATCCATCTCTGGTGTTCCACATGAACTCCTCTTGCACTAGATCTGACCATAGTCATTCCCAATCTGGAATATTTTCCCTTCCATTGACAGAGTCTTGATAACTATGCCAACTCTTAGGAAGCCCTAGGAGCGCCAAGCTCACCAAATCATCATCAGCGACTGTTATTCCCACACTTCCAAGCTCATCCCGACATTGGACAAACTTCGTGAGATATTTTGGAATGGTGTTGCCTTTATCTATCTTAATCTTCCTGAGTTTATCTTTGAGCGCCAATTTCCTATGGTCGCTACTGTTTTGGAACAGATCTGTCAAAACCTTCCACATTGCATGGAGACTTGAGACAATGTGGTCTCGTACTCCCTCCAACAGAATCATCCTCGCCTTCACCACTTTCTTTTGCAATGCATCAAGATTTGTAGTATCTGTCACATCCGGCTTAGTAACATCATTGTCAATGTAACCCTTCAAGCCATTGTCTTTGAGTACTGCCTCCATCCTGTCCTTCCAAACAATGTAGTTAGAGCTGCCCTCGAGTGCATACTCCAACCTCAAGCCATTGAAAGACATTTTCGATCTTGAATCAGTTGTCACACCAAGAAAATCTTGCAAATTCGAATGTTATCCAACCACCAAAACTCAACCCCTGCAATCTCTCTTCCCTGGGAGGTTCACACCCCTCCTAAGACTATCCTGAGGGAAGTTCGCACCCTGCCTGTGTGTAGCCTGCGAACTTGCCTGGGAAGTTCACACCCTACTCCACTGTAGGGTGAGGGGGGTTCGCACCCTGCCTATGTTTTTGCCTGCGAACTTGCCTGGGAAGTTCGCATTGTACTCCACTGTAGGGTGAGAGAAGTTAGCACCCTGCTAGTGTATTTTCCTGCGAGAATGCCAATGAAGTTCACACCCTGCCTTTGTCTAGGGTGCAAGAATTATTGTTCCTAAAAATGAGAGTAGTCTTCAGTACTAGGGTTCGCACCTGGCTAGAGACGAGACATGCAAGAACACGATTTTGTTCGCACCTCACTTCCGTAGCTCCATGGCCTCCGTGGCTTTGATACCATGTAGAAATTTCGATACAAATTAATGTATTTCTGCGATTCTCCTGATCTAACAATTTCCGCTACAGTTAAATACATAATCGCTTCTACTATTATTATTGTGGATTAAATTAAACCACGATCACAACCGTGAGCACAAAGTGAAATATCAATAACACATAACACATAAATTTCTCCGGGAAAGCATAAATCTAAAAACCCCACTATCATATATTATGTATATCATGAATCATGAAACAATCTCATACAAAACTCTAATCCAAGAGTTCTTAGTACAATACAATCATTTCACACTGTCATACACTAATCAACAAATACATGTGCCAATTCTCTGTGTCCAGACAACCTGCCTCCTCTGCACAATCTCTGCAATTTGAATTCTCACAATGATCAAATCATCCACGAATTGCCTAGTTTGCACATGCTCATAAGCATATCCACTGCATGTGTGATCAAATCACAACTGATAGCCAAACTGTCCCTTTCACCTGTTATCTCAACTGGGTCTCCACTGGATCTAACATGCATGCAGTTAACCATGGTGAATCTTCAGTTGCATGTGAGTTCACTGATTAACTGAACTCTCACTAGTGCATCTGAGTTCACTGATTAACTGAACTCTCACTAATGCATGTTTAGTTACAACTAGTACAACTGATCTTAACTCACTTAACTACACTTATAATTCTCTTACAAATCCAACTCACTCAATTATGAATGAAATAGTAGATTAATATTTATTGTCTAATTTAATTAAGGGAAAAGTAAATTAGACACATGTTTCTTGTTGACTTGTCAACAGTATTTTCTTCATTCATTCAGATCACTGAGAAGTTCTTCCTCCATATTAACTTCTTCTTCATATTCTAGCTCTTTTTCATATTTTATTTTTTCTGTTTCATTAGACTCTTCAATACCTAAGAAAAGGAATTCATCATTGTCAGATTCATTGTTATCACTGGACTCGGACGAACTGTTGTTTTCCTCTTTTGAATACAAAATCTTTTTCCCTCTGTAAAACTTTTTCCTATAGTTGGGTTTTTCCCTTTTCTTATATTGAATATTTTTGTTTTTTTGATCTTCAGGGTCCTCCTTGGGGTAAGGACACTTGGATGCAAAATGACCAACTTTGTCGCAGTTAAGCATTTGAACGGAAGCTTTCCTTTGTACTTCCCTGATCCTTTCTGAAGTTTTCTAATGAAATTGGCTTCTTCCAAATCAGACTCTTCGTGATGATTAGATTGAGGATTTTGCTTCTGATTTGTCTTTGTCCTGGATGCTTTGAAGGTTGTTTCATCTTTTGTTGATTTATCATTCCCTGTTCTCATTTCATATGCTGTAAAGATTCCATGGAGCTGATGAACTGTGAGTGTGTTTAGATCGGATCTATCTTCTATTGAGGAAATCTTTGCATCATATCTCATAGGTAATGACCTTAGTATTTTTTGCAAAATAGGTTTATCTATAACTTCTTCTCCTGCTACTCTAATTGAGTTGACCACTTCATCTACCCTATGAAAGTATTCAACGATATTTTCTTCTTCTTTCATTTTCAGATTTTCAAATTGAGTTTTGTAGGTCTGTAGTTTGGCTTCTTTGAATTTGTCATCTCCTTCATATACAACCTCCAATTTGTCCCAAATTTCTTTGGCTGATTTGCAATGCATAACTTTAACACATATGGAATTAGACAACCCTGCTAGAATTCCATAAACTGCCTTTGAATTGTCATCATAGATTTTCTTTCCTCTGGAGTCCTTGGGTGGAGTAGTTGTTGCAATGTAGCCATCTACAATAGATTTCAAGATATCAAAGCCAAGAGCTAAAAGGAAGTTTTTCATTCTTACTTTCCATAGAGCATAGCCTCCTCCATTGAACAACAATGCTTTGTTGTTAGACATTCCTTCTTGTTGATCCATCTTCAAGATCTACCTTCAAGTTAGTTAGACTGTGCTGAAGGAACCTGCTCTGATACCAATTGAATGATTAGATCCTGTCACTGAGAGGGGGGGGTGAATCAGTGAGACAACAATTATATCAATTTTTTATTTATTATACAGAATTTTAATAAAATATTTTATCGTGGAACCCAAATGGGAAAACCACAAACTCTTTTCTATTAACTGCAAAATTATTTTTACATGTTACATAGAAGGAAGATATACTTCCTCTTTGATCAACATCGACCGATCATGATGTACCCACACCCTGTTTTACCAACACCAACTGGTAGGAGGCTACAACCCCCTGTTTAGTCAGCTACAACTGACAAGGAAGCACAAACTCCTTCTACAGGCACCAACCTAACCTTGCACCACCCAACCACCCTTAATAAATAGGTATTAGGTTTTCTTCTTGGAATCTGCTTCAGCTTTTGATCTTCTTTTCTGGACTACAGAGACACTTTCTTCTGAACACTCTTCCATGTTTATATACTTTTCAAACTGGTGTGAGTGTGACACCTCTATGTCCCTTCATTTCAACCATCGCGCCTCTTCACTTAATTAACTTTAATTACAGTTCATTTATTTTAATGCAATGGTTCTTCATAAATTGATCACAGTGATGGATCAATTTAATCCTCTATGATCGATCCAGAATCTCTGTTATTTCACAGAGACCAGATTTTGTGAAGGCGCTTCCTTCAAACCATTACATATGACCGTGCCATAAGACCACGGGCTTTACCAACTATAGTGATGTATAGTATAATGCTTATAGCATATGACCAATGGCATAGAACCATAGGCTTACCAACTAAGTGAATTACATTATGTTCCTTTAAACCTTTTTACCATATGACCAATGGAGGTGACCTCACGCTTAGGAAATTAGACCAAACGAGTGATTGAGCGTTTATCATTCCAACGGTCATGATTGAATCTTCTGACGAGATGTACAGTTGATGGAATTTCTCATATGGAGTGATCGACTGCGGGTCACTTCATTTTTCCCGACTTGCGATCTCCGAAAAGGAGCTTAACTCGGCTAGCTCCTTCCTCTATTCTCTCTTCATGTGACCACTAGTTGTGATCACGGGATTATGCCAAAAGGCATTTTGAATTTTTCATTTCGGGAGTTGGAAGGTTAGAGGATTTCCTTCCTTTGACTTTCAGTCAGCGAAATGATAATTGATCACCACGTGTCATTCTTGAAGATGGATGGTCCTCCTGCTTTTGGAACTTTGTAAGCCCATTTCATCTTGCATGTAAATAACGTGCTTCTTCTTCTGGATCCAACAACGGTCGGTCTTAGGGATCAGATCCAACGGATATGATCTTTTTCAATGCATCTCTTGTAGCTTTATCCTGTCCTTCCACTTTAACACGATCCAATGATTGATGGGTTTTCTGGATTCTCATTGTGACGTAACTTGCTGACATCACTTGTTGATGTGTCACAAGCCTATTAGCTTCCACGTGTCATTCATATTCATGATTTTCACGTACCTGAAATGATATATCAACTTGACACTTTTCAGTGTCTCACTTGTGCCATCTGTCCTTAGATGACGTGCTTCTACTAACATGGTCTGTCAACGTGTCTTTCTTCCTTGATGACCATAGATCTCTGCCACCTATCTCTTCCATAATCGACGGTCATGATCTTATCGTGATTTCTCATTTCATGAGTTTGGAGGACTGTTCACCTCCAATCTCCTGGTTCCTGATTCTCTGATGACCGTGTATCTTCGCCACCTGTCTCTTCCTTAATCGACGGTCACAATATTATCGTGATTTCTAATTTCATGAGTTTGGAGGACTGTTCACCTCCAATCTCCTGGTGATTGATTCTCCGATGATCATGGATCTCCGCCACCTGTCGTTTCTGAATCTAACAGTCCTCATCTTATCGTGATTTCAAAAGATAGAGCACCCCTCTCTTTGACTTTCCAGTCAGCGAAATGTTGACCTCCTGCCATGTGTACTCTACATCCAACAGTTCATGTCATTTCGCTACTTTGGATTGTTAACTAACTCCTGGGCTTATCCTCCTTGTAGCTCCACTGGAGCCGACGGCTGACGGGTATTCTTGAAGCAAATCAATAGTCACGATCTTTCAATGGTCCTCAAGCCAATGGTCACTCATATGACCGACAAGAAATTGTATATATTAAAAATATATGTTGCAATGAACGGTCGATATCTAGTGTCATAAGATCGATAGTTATTCTCATTCTGACCAAAAAGGTAGAGGGCCTGACAGGTCATCCCGGGCTCCAGGCTGGTGATCTTCTCGTGTAGTCCAAACACCTAGAGCCCCTGTCATACCTTTTCACTACGCGTCGATAATCGATGGAGAGAGTCGTGTATATAAACCTGTATTCTTTTATTCGCGCTTCCAATGTGGGATAGATCATGTTACATGAGACAATCAGGGTCATCAATTCTTTGATCGAACGACTACTGTGAATTCTCACAATTTCCTATGAAATGGTCGACTCATTAATATTTCCAAGGAACCTAACGATACATCTGCAATGCACTTCTTCCATCTGAGATTTGATCCTCATTCGCTAACCCTCCTGAGATTTTGATTAACGAATCATTATTGATCCTATCGTGATCAACAATAATCACGAAATGCTTCATCCTATCTCTGCGTTGTCTATCTCTCCACACCATTTGACATATTCTGTTGACATCAATGACTGTTGACATCAATGACAATATTTCCAACAATCTCCTATGTTTTTAAACAACAGATCATTACGACTATTGACATCATATTGTTGACATCAATGACAATATGTCCAACAACATGGGGGGAACATTAGTTCAATCTCAATATGTAGTAGGTCCATCTGTTCAGCACCATACATGGGTGGACAATCAGGATAACAACCTTACATGGGTGAAAAAACTAGATAGTCATCGTACACGGGGGGAATTTCATGTCAACCACCATAAATGGGAGGACCATATAGTTTTTCCATCTTGCCACAACCTAGATATGGTCCTAGTGGTGTTCCCATGCCACATGGTTACCATCAATATCCACACGTTAACTCACAACTTCCATTTTTGGCTACGTTAGATTTGGCAGATATGTCGGGTTTGAAAAATGATCACATTCAACATGCTCTGTTTTGGCCCTCCATCCCTGCCAAATTACTGTCTGACGTCCTAAAATTCGACGAAAAACATAGGGAAGATCTTAACAATCATGTTATGACTTTCAATTTATGGTGTTCTTCAAACTCTTTAATGCATGAATCAATTCATCCGAGGCTTTTTTAGAGAACACTTACAGGTGCAACAACCAAATGGTATATTGAGATATCGCATAACTCCTTTGTTGGCTTTAACTCTCTTGCCATGAATTTTTTGATGCATTTCCAGTTGCCTATACAGTACGAGACTAGTACAAAGATTTATACCTCACTTCGAAAATTATCTTCCACCCACATATCTGATCATATTCATGATTGGAGACGGTGGGGATGGTTGATTAAAGCTCCACTCCTGGACCAACTCCTCATGGATTGGTTTATAAAGTCACTCTTACCACCCATCGCTAGAGATGTTGCTATGGGAGGTGTTATTACTGAGGAGAAAGATATCAATCATGCTCAATATTTGGACTTGGTGTATTCCAAATCCACCACACTTTATGATATGATCTCCCATGATCCTTTCTCATCAAATGATATGCCAAGACCTGCTCTGGAACGAGGTTCTGTTCGAAAACCAAAACTACTTCCTCTCTTGTTCAAACCTCTGAGGTGAATTCGGTCCAACCCACTTCATCTCAACAACCAAGAGGTAAGAACAAGAACAAGGTTAAATCCAAGAAATCTTCTAACCAGGAAGATACTGCAAAGACTGTTGATACTCAACCAAATAGGAAAGTTAAGTTTCCTTGGATGATTTGTATGGAGGACCACTACATGAAATATTTTCCTCATCGAGAGGAAGTAAATATATTTTGGTTGCGCAAAATCTTGCCTCTCTGCAAGGGGGCAACACAGGTCATTCCTACCATGGGGATGCTTCCTCAAGCGCCACTCGAGTATTTATGTGTAAGGAGGCAGTTAATTTAATGACGCGAGAAAATACATATGAAACTCTTCCAGGTAATCATGCTAATGGAAAGGCTATCGAGCAACCCTCCACATCCACTCCTCCTCCATCTTCCACCCCTCTACAGATTGAGAAGCCAATTTTTGACGCAGTGTTGCGGCCGCCCAAGGGAACAATTCGAAAAGAGACCTTTAATCCAAGTGCTCGCGCCGCACAAAACTACAATATTGTTGAATATTTGGCCCAAACACCTTCTGGTATGCCAACCCTCAAATTTCTATTGAACTATCCAAGTCAATGTAGAACCCTGTTTTCAACCATTGGAGCTATGGATCCAGAGGAATCAAATATGATGATGTTTAATCTATATTATTTTAAGGAGAGGCTCTCGCACCACCTAGCATTCCAAATTAAAATTTTGGTTGGTGGAAAGAACATCCATCGCACTTTTTTGGATGAAGGAGCCTCCACGTCTTTGTCTTGTTGGAGATCCATTAGTTCTCCTAAACTTAACCAGTCTGCTACCACCCTTAAAGCGCTTGATGGACGTGGTTTCCAACCTCATGGACTCTTGCAGTCTTTTGTTGTGACATTTAAGGGTAAAATCGTTTCGATCGATATCAAAGTGGTTGATGCACCCCTAGATTACAATTTGTTACTTGGTCATATCTGGTTCTATGCGATGACTGCAGTCACATCTTCAGTGTTTCGTACTTTACAATTTCCCCATCAAGGGAAAATTGTCATTGTTAAACAACTTGACTATTGCACTCCAGATCTCCACGATTCTGTAGTGAATAATGTCCCTTTTATAGGTTCCAGTCTTGGGTATGAGAGTGTAGGAGTAGGTCTCATTAAGGATTCATCACTCATCATGATTTTTCCTTTGCCTCCTCCCGAAGCCCCATAGTTTGCCACGTTAAATATGATTTCAACACAGGTGCAACAATACCTAGAATCACTTGATCCTTTGGTAGTACATGGTATTTACGACCATAATTCATTGTCTCTATCAATCTCATTAAAAAATGAAATAGACCCCTGTCCATTTGAATCGAGTCTCACTCTAGATCGAATACTTGAAACGTATTTTCCTTCGCCTAATTAAAATATTCATATTAATATCCAGACGCCTAAACAAGGAAAGAAGAAGAGTTGATAGAGAAAATGACGCTTGGAGGGCAGGTCTCTAGCCTCCGAACATCATGTTGGAGTGAAGACATTATCTTCTACCAAACAAATTGGGGGAAAAATACCTCTAGAGAGATACTTTGTTCCTGAGATTGATTCTATGGCTCAAAGAATAATGTCAAGCATCAAGGATTTTAAATAAAGTGTTTTTATGAGTGATTTTTCCTACCTTTAGTTTTCAGAGAAATAATCTTTAAATGAAATTAATGATAAGATAGTACATAGGTTGTATCTCGTTATCTGATTCACAATTATAATGTCAAATGGCATAGAAAATATTCACAAAACTATTAAAACAAAGTCAGGTATCAATTACAGATAAGTCTCACCTTGTTTGCAGTAGAAGAAAAGTAGAAGATGCACCCTTGAGAGGAGATAAAAATGCAATCATTCACACAGGTCACAGGTGTTGTTTTACTCACAATAATAACAAAGGAAAATTTGTTACTAAATGAACTTCTAATATACGATGATCACAATATATGTAATACTAAATTCTAATCATTCACTCTTCAAGAACTACAGAAAGAAATTGAACGAAACTTAGAATATTTGTTTGCACTTGTATTAATATTCAAAAACATTTTATCTTTTACATTTGGAAAGAAGCAACCAACATTGGGCTAGAATCCCCCCTTGTTTGAATAGATCTATCATCTATCTATTTATACAAAAATTGTCTCAACTAAAAAAACCCTTGGACTTCCCACAATATCCGCCCGAAAATAGAATACAATACGAATCCAATAACAACATGCATCTATTATTGAGTTTTGATTTGATTATGTTGGCGCTTCATTTGTCCCTTCATTTGTTCACAGATGCATTCATTTTGCTTTGTTCTTTGAACTAGATACACATGTCCATTAAGGCCACCATAATCATTGTCTTACTGTCTTTGCCATCTGATTTCGTTACCATCTGTCCCTTTGAATATGTTTACTGGGATAAATAATTGCAGGTAGCTTAGCGTTGGCTCGTTATGGGATGGCTAACAGTTATGGGGAAGAGTAATTGTTCACGAATAGGATGACGTGAGGACAGGTTTCCAATAAGGATGTTGGATGAGTGGATGCAAGAGTGTAACAGGTTGGAGGGTGAAAGGTAGAGTGGGTGTAGGACAGGTGTCGAGTCAGGGTTCTAACGGTCCAACGTCAAATAGTAATCAAATAACATAAATGACCTAAAGTCCCTTTATACTTTTCTATTTTGCGGGGGCATGAGGAAGTGGTTTTGAGGTAACCCTCCTTTCATCCCACAATGCACCTGGTGAAACCACGTACCCCCGAGAGAAAATCATGGTTTAAATTGCGGGACCGCCTTTTGAAATTAAACCTCGCGCAACTTCGCCCCCTACAATCGCTCTTAGTCATTGATCTTGAGAGATCACAATCCATGATACTTCGGACCCAATTAGCTTGGCGCTCCTGCCAGATTTAGCACTTCCCTGCCATATTTGGTCTATTTCCTAGTTTATCAAGTTTCCAAACTGGTTTAGCATTCTGCTAGATTATGAAATCTGATTCATCAATATTCCTTGCAAATTTTCATGGCACCATAATCCTTAAGGAAATAAATTATCCTGCCTGTAACAAGAGAAGTCTGTAAGATCTTCACTGAATAAAAACTGTTAATTGCAAACGGTAAAATGATTTTGAAATTTGAAGAGCTTTATTAACAATGTCTATCTATCTTCGTATAGATCCATTGATGAAGAATTTATTAAAAACTTAATGGAATTTATTACCTCGCAAATCACAATAATTATTCAAATCGTTAACTTTAGCCAATCATAAACGTGCTTAACAATTCAATAGTTCGACGTTCGGAGGTTTTGAATGTAAGAGGGTAGAAATCTCCCGAAGGCCGAATTCACGGAGAAGTTAATCTCTTATTAATCACTTTTATGTTTTAATTAATCATGTTTTAAACATTGAGTTAGCCTTAAGTCCTTCAGCGGTTCGACGTTTCAGAGTTTAGGATGTAGCATGATAGAAAACTCTTGAAGTCTGAAACTGTGGAATGATTAATTAATACTTAATCATGATCAACCTCTGTTATTAAATGTTTTATTAACTCTTTAAAACACCTTTTATTTTTAGTAACATCCAATACTTCGGCACTTTGATACTTTGGTGGTTTGTGAACTCGATATTTGTTAAAACTCCTGAAGGGAAATCTCCCAGAGTGGCGTGGCAGAGATAACGTCATTCTTGATGACGTGTCAATAAAAGTGAGGTGCCACATGTCACTTAAAAACGTGTGAATCATCCAACAGAAATGTCAAAAATAGGTGCCACATGTCAACCCAAGAAAGATTTGAAGGACGCGTGTCCTATGATGTGTTCGTAAGTCCTTTAGGATTTATCGTGAGTTGTTATCTTCAGGACTTCAGAGTTTCGACGTTTTTGAACTCAATATTTTTTAAAACTCCTGAAGGGAAATCTCCTAGGGTGACATGGCAGAGATGATGTCATTCTGGATGACATGTCAAGAAAAGAGAGGTGCCACGTGTCACTTAAAACTATGTGAATTATCCAAAGGAAATGTCAAAAATAAGTGCCATGTGTCAGCCCAAAGAAAAAGACATGTGTCCCATGATGCATCCATAATTCCTTTAGGATTTATCGCGAGTGGTTATCTTCAGGCTTCGGAGTGTCGAGGTTTTTGTTGTTTGGATTCGTTGGAATACCCGAAGCGCAAATCTCTGAAGCGAACATTAAAGGTTTTCTTTTTTAAAACTCAAGAAAATTCTAGACTTCAGAGATCATTAGGACCATTAGATCAAATTAGATTAACTCATCAACGATCGATATTGTGAGCGCCTTATTGATAAATAACAACCAATGGATTTATTTGAAAACTAAAAGGTAATTCTCTAATTTTTTTTTCTTTTTGGGGTAAAATATTATTTCTAAGAGGTAAAAACTAAAGTTCAAAAGCTCAAAATTATTTGTGTTCCAACATAGGCTCCATCTCGGGATTGTGGCTCCCTGTGAGGCATGAAAGAACAATAGAACAAGTTCCTTTATTGGGTAAATGGAGTCATTATTGCTTTTTGAAAAACATTTTCTAGTTTTATTTAAGAATTCATCATACATAGAAAAAATGAGCTTAACTAAGTCCAAAAATATCCAAAACATACTTAATGATTGATCTCAAGTTAGGCTACTAAAAAATTATTTTTATTAAAATTGATTTCAAAATTGTTTAAGATAATCAAAATAATTTTAACTAAAATATCAGGCTTCGACCGACTTTGTTCGCTTTAAGGTTAAGCATATGTAACAAATTTATTGAGGGTGTCCCTAGTTGGTTCAGGATGTAAATATCACTGGAAAGAGAACTAGATAACAGAGTATGGTATATACATATGTATGACAACCTTACAGATATCATAGGTATTGCTTCACTGCTAGCAAGCTTGTTCAGTACCCCGATGAAGTTATCTACTTCTCCCATTGAATTTCCTTTCACCAATTTGATTAACACTTTTTCATTTCGCTGAGATGAGGGAAATGAATTTATGAATTTCCTTTCACCATCTCTTTTGGACAAGATGGGGGCAATCAAATTATGAATTTCCTTTCACCATTTGTCTTGTACATTAATATTTTGAAGTGGGGGCAATCAATTTGTATGTAACATAAAAGGGATGATATCTGTTTAAAATATTTAGATTGAAAAGGAGTTTTGTCAATGATTTTAAGAATACTCTGAAAATAATTTTCTTCCGATTTTCAATACACCTTCACCTATAGGGGAATTTTTTTTTTTTGGGGGGAGGGGGATTCTAATCTTTTCAGGGATAAAATTGGAGCAAATTTGTTAGTTTAAAATATGATATCATATCCAAAATTATCAAGATTATCCTAGACATACTTTTTCAATTAAAATCAAAGGAAAGTAAAAAAATTCTCCTAATCTTCTTTTGAAATTATGCTTTTGAGTTTTGAGAGTCAAGATGAGTCTCTTTATTTCTATGAAAACTAAAAGGATGAGAAAGGAGAAAGAAAATCTGAAATGAATAAAAATTTGGGGATAGGTAAAATAACCAAATCAAAGATTTGGAGAGTCTGAAACAAAATACCTTAATCCCACACGATTTTGTGTCTTAAATTCAGATTTCTTTCGAGTTCATTTATTATTATGTGTATTCTTATTTCAGAGATGGATTTAGAATTTATCAGCATGACACTTCGAGTTATAATTTTCTACATCTCCAATTTTTAGATTAGGTGATAACATTATTATGAGAAAAACTTTCTTTGCATTTATTTCAATTAATTTTATTCAAACTATAAAGAAGAATAGGAACTCATACCTTATTTTTCTTTTGAATTTTCAACAAGGAATATTATTTATTTATCACCTTCTTTTAGAGAAATCAAAAGGAAGAAAAGACAAGTGTTGATTTTTTCTTGAGCCTCATCTCTTGTTCAATAATATCTATTATGCAAAGCACCAAGAACAGTAGACCACGTGCCTTCATCCTTCTGTGACATGAAATTAACCCTCTCAAACTCTGAACCTTGTCATTGGGATATGGAGTCATAATCCCTAAAAACTGAACCACACTGGATGTAACGTCCCCAACCACCCATGGTCGGGCCACGCTACACGAGGGAACACTTTTGTTCTCTCACTGCGGAACATACTATAACATACCCAATATTCAACTTAGTTATGCCACATAAATTTTCTCTTCAAATTGCATGCAATTAGAACATATGCATGAAATTATAACATATACATACAATGCTCTTGCAGAATCTTTACATATAAACGCAAACAAACAATCACATTCTATAAATATATGTTTTCATACTGAAATAACAGTAAACACAGACATGCAGCATATAATGGGAAATACCCATAGACATACAGACAGTTATAATCACACAGATGATAAATCGTAACATAAGCGCGTAAATAACAATGCAGCATGTAAATTTATCACACGATTGGTACTTATCTTGGAAATATTGTCACCAACTGCGTACAGACCATCCATGAACCTCCCAGCCTTAGACTGCATTGTTCATCACTCTCAACAGTGAGTCACCCCCGAGCTGGGACTAAACCCCACCTGGGTAAAGGGATTCCTAATAGGCTAAAGGCTCATAGACAACAGGAAAGACTCCATCTCAGGTGCTCACTCAACTAATAGCCTACAACCTCTCATTCCCAACATGTCTGTCCCACCCAAGGAAGTGTGCCCCTTCTCTGCTCAACAGTCCCTCGGCTACCCCACTTCCCTTCTAGGGATTCAGCAACAGGCCGGACAGGAAGTCTCATAGAACCATAGCTACATTTTAGCACCTTCAGGAAATCAATCCCTCAGCAATTCTCTCGCTCAGAGAATTGCTCACAGACCTGACAACCCACCTCTTCAATTTTCCACGGGCCTGACAACTCGCTTCTTAAATCCTGCTCCCAAGCTAACCAGGTACACCAACCAGAAATGGTTATGGAAACGGACTCTGATATAGTGAAATGAATGTTTGAAGGATAACGGACTGTGTGAGTGAAAATGGTCATGGAATCATTAACTGGATGACTGAATGATGGTCATGATCATCGTAAGAATGCTTGTGAGAATGATCGTCAATGATGGAGAAAAAGTGTGTAAATGAACTAAGTCCCCACGATATGTATGCATGTCCCCAACTTGACACTTGTCATGTTGGAAGCTACTTTGGTCCACTTGTCCCCAACTTTAGAACTTAGGATAAAATAATTATCCATACTTTATGTTTTAAGAAATATTAATATAATATTCCTTTTTGGCTTAAGATCTCTATCTTATCCCTTTCCCTTAACTTTTGGCCCTCCCTTTCCCTAAATGGTGAAGTTTAGTCCCCCATCTCTTTTATCGTGGTCGTTCTGCGTGCAACGATGTATTTTATATTAATCATGATACATATACAAAATAGGCGCACTGGCCTTTAACATCTAGGCGCACTGGCCTAATTCCAAAACATAAGCATCCTAGCTTATAATAATTGGCTCACCAACCTATAACACATATCATATAGCACGCACTTTAGTTACTGCACACGGTATCCGAGAATGTGCACACTACACCATTTTAATGCGTAGTACTTGCGCGCACTATGCCATGAAAGTTTCATTACAAAAAATGATGTCAAAAAAACTCACCGGCTTAAGTACACTTACATTAAATTTAAAATTGGGTTCGGCCGAGGGATATTACAATCCCCTCCCCTTATTTATGCACTGGCCTCAGTGCATCATATACCCATATACAACAAAGTTTTCAAAAATCCTGAAAAAGATGCGGGTATTCTGTCCACACTGCATCCTCATGCTCCCAAGTAGCATCCTCAGGACAGTACCAGGTCCATTGGACCTTTATAATCCCTATGGCTTGATTCTGGAGCTGCTTGATTTTTCGATCCAAAATGTGCACCGGATGCACTTGAAAAGCGCCTTCTTGCTCCACTTGAATCACATTCCAATCAATAACATGATTAGCATCAGGTATATATTTCTTTAGCAATGATACATGGAATACATTATGAACAAACATAGATGTAGGCAATGCAATCATATAAGAAACTGGGCCAATCCTCTCTAGGATTTCAAATGGCCCACAAAATCTGGCTGCCAATTTGGCGCATCTTCCCAGCTTCAGGGAACTCCTGTTAGCTTTCACTTTCAGGAAAACATGACCACCCACTTTGAACTCTCTGTGGGTTCTGTTCTTATCGGCATAATGTTTCTGCCTGTCTTGGGCAGCTTTTAAATTCTGCTTATTTTTTATCATTTGGTCCTCCATCTCCTTCAGGAACTCTAGCCCAACTACTCTCCTATCAACTGGATTATCCCAACTCACTGGAGTATTTCACTTTCTGCCATAAAGTTCTTCAAATTGGCTCATCTTCAATGATGCATTATACCCATTATTGTAAGCGAATTCTACCAAGTGCAGGTAATCTTCCCATTTCGATGGTTTTTCCATCACATACATCCTCTGTATGTCTTTTATCACTCTGTTCACCCTCTCTGTCTGTCCATCAGACTCGGGATGATAATTTGTACTAAAGTTCAGATTCGTTCTGAATCCTTCGAACAATCCTTTCCAGAAATTCGAGGTGAATTTCAGGTCTCTATCAGACACAATTGTTTTAGGAATTCCATGCAATCGTGCCACTTCCTTCATGAAAATATCAACAACATCTGTTGCCTTGTGAGTAGCTTCCAGTGGAATAAAATGGGCATCTTTTGTATGCTTGTCCACCACCACCATGATCAAATCATGCAGCTTGCTTGTTCTGGGCAATCCTATAATAAAATCCATTGTCACCACTTCCCACTTCCATTCGGGAATGGGAAAAGGTTGTAGCAACCATGTTGGGTGCCTATGCTCAACTTTAAATTTCTGGCATTCCATACATCTAGCCATTTATTCTGTGATTTCTCTCTTCATACCTGGCCAAAAGTAATGGCTCTTGATCACTGCCATCGTTTTCTGATATCCAGGTTGTCCTGCATAAGGGACATTATGCATTTCATGCAAAATCATATGTTTCAAGTCTTGGACATTTGGAACAAAAATTTCGTTCTTGTGCAGCAGTATTCCATCTATTCCCAAATTATAATTATCCACCTTTTGTGGTATCTTACCCTGTTGTAGCTTCTCTACCAATTCTCTGTATTGCAGATCTGCATTTGTATCCTCCAGAATTTTTCTTTTAATATCAGTCTGATACATGCTAATGGATGTAGCATGTATTTCATGCACCCTCCTGTCAAGTGCATCATCCACTTTATTCTCTTTCCCCTTGATATGCTTTATATCAAAGTCATATTTGCTTAAAAATTATAACCATCTGCTTTGCCTAGCATTTAGATTTGGATGATCAAATAAATATTTCAGACCATTGTGGTCTGTTATTAGCTCAAACCTCTTCCCCACGAGGTAGTGTCTCCATTTCCTCAAGGCATGCACTATGGTTGCCAACTCCAAATCATGAGTGGCATAGTTTCTTTCATGCTCCTTCAACTTCCTTGATTCATAACATATAGCAAACCCATTTTGACTGAGGACTCCACCAAGTCCTTCATTACATGCATCTATGCATACAATGAAATCTTCATTTGGGTCTGTAATCCTTAGTATTGGAGCACTTGTCAATAATTGTTTCAAGTGTTGGAAACTCTTTTTGCAATCCAGTGTCCACTAAAACTTCACACCCTTTCTTTGCAAGGAAGTGATTGGGTGTGCAATCTTTGAGAATCCTTCAATAAATCTTCTCTAGTAACCTCCAAGACCCATGAATGATCTTACCTCTGTCACAATCTTTGGCGCTGACCATTCTCTAATGGCTTCTATCTTTTCAGGATCCACTGCTATCCCATCCTTTGAAATGATATGCCCCAAATAATGAATTTGTTTCTGATAAAATGAGCACTTGCTCAATTTGGCATACAACTGATGCTCCCGTAATACTTGCAACACCATCCTCAAATGATGTTCATGCTCTTCCTCTAACTTAGAATATATAAGAATGTCATCCAAAAATACAATGACAAACTTTTCCAGATATTCTCGGAAAACACCATTCATTAATCACATGAAAACAGCTGGTGCATTTGACAACCCAAATGGCACCACTGTGAACTCATAATGACCATACCTTGTCCTGAAGGCAGTCGTGCTGATATCTTCTTATTTAATCCTTACCTGATGGTATCCTGATATAAGATCTATCTTTGAAAATATCTTTGCATCCTTCAATTGATCAAAGATATCATCAATCCTTGGCAGAGGATACTTGTTCTTAATAGTCACTTTATTCAATTGTCGGAAATCAATGCACAATATTAGTGTTCCATCTTTCTTTTTCACAAACAAGACTGGGACACGCCAAGGTGACACACTTGGGTGTATATACCCCTTCTTCATAAGTTCTTCAAGATGCATTTGCAACTCCTTCAATTATGGTGTACTCACTCTGTAAGGAGTCTTTGACACAGGAGATGCTCCAGGCATTAGATTTATAGAAAAATCAATGTCTCTCTTTGGGGGTAGTCCTGGTACTTCCTTGAACACATATTCAAATTCTTTCAGGACTGCATAATCTTCCAAATTTGGCTTCTTATCTTTAGGTGTCTCTTCCATATGAGCTGCAAATATTTGACACCCTTTTCTGTAACATTTCTTCAGCTGCAATGCTGAAATTTCTCTAATGGTTACTGCTCTGGGAATTCCCTGCACTTTCCTTAGTTTCCCTTCCTCATCCAAGCAAGTAAATTCTTTGTTGTGCCAGTCTAGGAGAGCATGATGTTGGTCCAACCAATCCATCCCAATTAGATAGTCATAGGAACCTAAAGGCAAGATATTCAAATATGCCTTGGTGTTCAGTCCATTCATGCCCATGAGGCATGACTTAACCATCTCATTAAATTTTCTTTTGGCTCCTGTAGCCAGCTGCACCAACCAAGATTTCCCATGCTTTCTTCTTGGCAATTGCAAACTTTCCACCATCTTAGGGTCTATATAACTATGACTAGCTCCTGAATCAATCAAAATAACAATGGTTTGGTTGTTGATCATACCTTCCACTTCAATCATGTGGGACTGATACTCTACTTTCTTGTTGTCTAGGGCTGCATAGATCCTTGGCACATATTTTCCCATGTCCTCCATTGTTTCAGCTTGATGTACATTGTGAAAAACCCTACCTTTTTCACCTCTGTGAGGACAATCTTTGAACCTATGATCTCCTTTACAACCCCAACATTGAATAGGTGACTGCATTGGTCTTTGACTCCCTATGTCAATCGTTTTGGGTTCTTTAGGCGTTTTTTGTCCCTGTGGATTATTTTTGAAGATTGGTGGCTTAGCTCCCTTCTTCCTCTGATCCATCTTGAATTTCTTTTTGTCTTCCCAAGCCTTTTGGAAAGCTGGCATTGATTTCTGATGATCATATAGGCATTTAGCTCACCTTATGGTCTCTTCCAATGTCTTGGGTTCATCATACTATATTTTTTCATTGATGAATGATGGCAATCCACTCAAATAACTTTGAATTTTGACTATCTCATCCTTGATGAAAGAGACATATTTCAATAGTTATAGAAAACTTCTCTCATATTCATCTATGGTCATACTTCCAAGCTTGAGTTCAAAGAACTCTTTCATTTTCTTGTCATAGTATCTCTTAGTCAAGTATTTCTTCTCAAAATACTTCTTGAATTCCCTCCAAGTAACACTTTTCTCTTTAATGTGTTGCACCTGCACAAGTTGATCCCACCACATGGATGCCTTTCCTTTGAGTTGATAGATAGCAATTCTACCTTCTTCATGAGAAGAATAATTATGCAATTGGAAATACTTTATCATGCCCAACAACCATGTTTCTGCATCTTCATCCTTCTTGTGCTCACCATCAAATGTAGGAGGTTTTATTTTGTTCATTTCTCCTCATAGCTCATCCACCTCAGACCTCTTATGCCTTCTGACAGGGGATGGACTTGAGTTGTTGCCTTCTCTCTTATTGGAATTCCTTGGGGAGTGATGGTGGTGTCTGCTAACACTTCTTGCTTTTCTTTTCTCATCCGAAGACTTGCGACTTCCAGATTTGCTTGAGCCACTCTCCTTATCCAATTTCTTTTATATTATGTTCAATCCCTCCAATAACTTCATGTTGAAGTCATCCTATTGCTCATGGGCTCTCATAAGCCTTGCATTATTAGCCTTATGGCTTTGGACATCCTTCTGCAAATTTTTAATGGTCTCTGCCATATTCATGTTTTCATTCCTTTCTTCTCCATGTCCATTGGAGTTTGTTCCTTAAATGCCCAAATGGACATCCATCCCTCTTCTCTCATCTTGCTGACTGTAATTCCCATGTTCCTCTTCCATTCCTATGGACTCTGCACTGATGTCATATGATCTAGTTGTTGTTAATTCTGCAAAACATACAGCCATCGAAACTTATCAGGCTAACAATTCAACAATTCATGAACAAATATGAACCATTTTGGTTCAATATATACATCAGAATTATCCCTTCTGATTTCCTGGTGTTATCACCATGACAATTCTAGATAAGACCCAAGTATTGAGAACATAGACGTGCGGCGCCTTCAGAGATACATCTAGGAAAAAGGCGATTTTCCGAAACCACTTTCACCAAGACACGGTATCACGTGTTTCGATATGTCAAAACCACCACTCGTGGAACGGGCGACGACTAGTCAGATCACCCCATTTCACTCGTTCGGTACTTCATAGTTGTATGATGTCAACTGAACGTCGCCATGTAACAAACTCAAAAGATAATCATTTAAAATGGATTAGCCGAGCATGGCAACCCAACGCACTTGTACGTAGTTTGTCTGTGCTTCATAATTGGGATTCTATAACTACCAATCCTCAAGTATGGAGACATCAACTTATCCATAAACAGAGTAATATCCAAATTGCTCGAATTTCTTCTCTCTGTAAAATCATTTTGGTATCCACAAACTGAGGTACATGGACAAGGCTAAATCTAGTGAGACTGGTTAATCGGGTAACATTTTAGACTTTCCTGCGAATAAGGAGGAAAGGGTACTTGCTCGCATTATGGTGACTAAATTCCACACAGAGTCGGCTATAGATTCACAATTGGAAGTCAGGTTGAATCCCACTATGAAGGATTTAATAGTCATCAATAGTCCAATTGCTAAGAAGAAAAGGAGAAAGCGGTAGAAAAAGAAAACCACAGCTGAAACGGTCGAAAGTGTTGGAGAGAATCATCCGGTCTGGTTTTATTCTTTAAATGAGGAGATCGCTAAGCTGAAATGAGTCCTCAACTAAAATTAAGTATATTTCAACAATTTTTGGTCAGATGGTAGAAAAGGTAAGGGGATCTAGAGATGATAGGCCTGTTCTTAAACGGTCCCTTTAGAATATGATAACTGTTATCATTCCCTTTTTGTAATTTTGGGATTAATACGATTATATAAATGCAGAAGTGAATTTTGGACTATTTATTACAATATTCTAACTGGTGGTGTTATGAGTCTTATTTTCTTTCATAGTATGTTTTCTTGTAAGCTTATATTTCAATTTCATCTGTCTAAATCGGAGGAATGTAAAACTCGAAATTCATTTCTGAGATGCTCTCAGCTTAGCAATTTAGATTATATTTATTTCTTCACAACCAACTCTAAATTCATTTTAAATAATGCTCCGATGCGGTTGTGTGTTTCTTTATCCTCTAATATCATGCAATTTTTTTTTTATTAACTAAGACTCATCGCCTTCCAAACGACTTTGCGTACACAAAAAATTCAACCTGTACACCCATATTTATCATGCATAGCAACACCACAAGGTAAATCGTGCTTCCGCACACCTATATCCTCTATGCATTTCTTCTCCGTCGCGCCAATAACCTGCGCGCACTACTTTTGCGTTGTGCGCCAATATCCACTGTGCACATTTTTGGTATCACGCAATGATATTCCACATGCATTTATACCTATGCATTGCACCATGCCAAAGTTCAATATGCCCCACCGCGCACAATAATCTGCACGCACCATTGACTACACTGTCGTGAGATAACTTATACTCATACTGTGCACGCACCAACCAAACTTCTCTGTGTTTTGCAATATTTGCGCACCCCACGTGCACATTACTATGTGTGTGCTCACCGTGCAATGTTAAATTCAGCACGTGCATCCACACACAATATTCTTCTGCACGGTGCCACAATTTACCGCGCACACCTACATGCCAACATTTTCCGCGCGGTGCCAAATTTTTCCATGGACGCTCTGTGACTTGAAATTTGGTCACTTTGAAATTAATCTCTTGTCAATATTCGCTTCAACTGAACCTTTCCAGCCCATCCAGGCTCAGTGTTGGAACTGAATCTCTGATACCATATTGTAATGTCCCCAATCACCCATGACCGGGCCACGCTACACGAGGGAACACTTTCGTTCTCTCACTGCGGAACATATTGTAACATACCCAATATTCAACTAAGCTATGCCACATAAATTTTCTCTTCAAACTGCATGCAATTATAACATATACATACAACGCTCTTGCGTAAGCTTTACATATAAACATAAACAAACAATCACATTCTGTAAATATATGTTTTCATACTGAAATAACAGTAAACACAGACATGCAACATATACAGGGAAATACCCATAGACATAAAGACAGTTATAATCACACAGATGATAAATCATAACATAAGCGCGTAAGTAACAATGCAGCATGTAAATTTATCACACGATTGGTACTTATCTTGGAAATATTGTCACAATCTGTGTACAGACCGTCCATGAACCTCCCAGCATTAGACTACACTGTTCATCACTCTCAACAGTGAGTCACCCCCGAGCTGGGACTAAACTCCACTCGGGTAAAGGGATTCCTAACAGGCTAAAGGCTCATAGACAACAGGAAAGACTCTGTCTCAGGTGCTCACTCAACTAACATCCTACAACCTCTCATTCCCCACATGCCTGTCCCACCCAAGGAAGTGTGCCCCTTCTCTGCTCAACAGTCCCTAAGCTGCCCCACTTCCCTTCCAGGGCTTCAGCAACAGGCCGGACAGGAAGTCTCAGAGCACCGTAGTTGCAGTTTAACACCTTCGGGAATTCAATCCCTCAACAATTCTCTCGCTCAGAGAATTGCTCACGAGCCTGACAACCATAGATGATTTTAGGGGCTAAATTTCACAAATGGGCTAATTTTCCATGTTTTTTCCCAAAAACAGATTCGCTAATTTCCATTTTTTCTAAAAATGATTCGCCCAAATTCCATAGAATAAAATTATTTTACCTTTAAAATCGCCAAAAATTTGTATAAACTATACAAAATACTTATAAATTTGAATATTTTTACAAAAATATCTTTAAACATTTTATATTTTGGATATTAAGGACAAGTAAGATTAGCCCATGTTTCTACATTTTAATATAAAATTCCATCCTTAAAATCATCCCTGCTGACAACCCGCCTCTTCAATTTTCCACGGGCTTGACAACCCGCTTCTTCAATCCCGCTCCCAAGCTAACCAGGTACACCAACCAGAAATGGCTATGGAAACAGGCTCTGATACAGTGAAATGAATGTCTGAAGGATAACCGACTGCGTGAGTGAAAATGGTCATGGAATCATTAACTAGATGACTGAATGATGGTCAAGATCATCGTAAGAATGCTCATGAGAATGATCGTCAGGATGATGGAGAAAAAGTGTGTAAATAAACTAAGTCCCCATGATATATATGCATGTCCCCAACTTGACACTTGTCATGTTGGAAGCTACTTTGGTCCACTTGTCCCCAACTTTAGAACTTAGGATAAAATAATTATCCATACTTTATGTTTTAAGAAATATTAATATAATATTCCTTTTTGGATTAAGCTCTCTAGCTTATCCCTTTCCCTTAACTGTTTTATCAAAATCTGGACCAGGGGCCAAAATATAGCTCAAAAATCAACGTTCTCGGAATCGCTTCAAACCAGATGTGAGCGTAGCCCTCGTCATTGCAAACCCAATGCAACTCGTTTCGTCTCAAATGGATGTCGGAAGTGAAAGATATTGCGATCTGTTCGAATCACCAAACAGGGAAAAAAAAGGATGCTGACTGGGCAGTGCGTACAGTCCGTACATGCTGACGTGGCAGAGGTGACATGGCATGACCATACGCTGATGTGGAATTTGATGTGGCAGATTTTGATTGGTAGATGTGGATGAATCATTTTGTGACACGTGGCATCTTATGGTCAAATGGTATGGTGCCACGTGACCCAGTCATGGGCTGCCACGTGGCACCCCTGTATTGGTCTATTTGGTTTGTTAATCAAAAATTTTATGGGTCCGTGGGGTTCAACCCCCGGATCTCCTCTCTTGTGTAAATCTCTAACAAAGACCGCCCGGCCAATACGCCCACACTTTGTTTCTTAACATATATGTGTTTGTTTTGTATTTAAATTCAAATATTTGTATATTTGGGCGGAGGTCGGGCCGGGGCTTAGCCCCGGCCCTTGGTCGTATTGCTTTTAAAAATGGNACAATTGCGTGCGGGTATAACACAACCCCCGATCACATATGTGCTACCATCTGACTTGGTATAACGGTTGGCGCGGTTTCAAATTATGGTTGGAACGGTTCCGACCGTTTAGCCCTTTTTCTAAAGCACGCGGTCATATGACCTCCACATGCCCAGGTGCTAGGCAGTTAGGGGCTGGCACGCCCATAACCATCCTACAGTTTTCATAGTTATTCGGTTGTGCACGGTGCTGGGTTTAAACACGAATTTGGAGCGTGTTTTGGGTTCAAGCACACAGAGGTGCATTTTGGCGAACCAGAGCCAACAAGGTTGAAGGAAGAGAATGGCAGGAGGCCTATCTTTCTCATTTTTTGGCCGATTGAGGTGCCGTAAAAGCCCAGCTAGGGGTTTTTGGACATCCTAAATCTATTGGCACTATTATCAAGTCCATTTGAAGACTTATTTTGTAGGATTTAAGCCATTGAAGTTTCAGCAAGCTCCAGGGAGCTTGAAGCCCTCATTGATTGAGGACATGTTTTGGTGAGCCTATATTTGTTTTCTGTGATTGAATAATCATTTTTGGCTAATTGTTATTCTCTGAACACATTGGGAAAGGTTTCAGAGGCTTTTGAGGACTTTTACAGGTGTTTTTTCTAAAGAGAATCTCAGTGAAGCTTATGGCCACATGTAGAGGAGGTCATGCCCGGATGAGCCATGATCCGTTTTTAGAGTTCTATTAGTCATTTTTGGGGTTTTTATGTGTTTTGATCTCAATGGTACAGTCTTTTTTTCCATTGGAGTTGAGAAGCATCTTGTAAAATAACTTTTGACAAATTAATCCCAGAGAGCCAAGTCCATTGATGGAGGCTCAAGGAGATGTAGCCCGGAGGGGGGTAAACTCCTTTATCATGTTGTGATTGTTCTGAGTTTGATGGTTTATTTGCTGCAAGTTATGTTGTTGTGTATTTATTGAAAGTACATATATAACCATTTAAAATAACATATCCTCACACATAAGCATTTACAAGAAGATACATGAACTTAACACATAAGTTTATCTTGCATA
>ML783849.1:105051-116156 GCA_009831015.1 Picea engelmannii | reverse complement strand
CTTGAAAGGTTGCATGAGATGGAGATTCAACTCCATGAGGCAAAGGAAACCCTTACCAAATACATGCATGAACATAAGGTATGCAATGTTAGTTTATCTTCTAATTCCTCACAAGATGAATGTTTTGGTGTTTTTGAAAAGCATACAAGAGGAATAGGGTCCAAGTTATTGTTAAAAATGGGCTATGAAGGTAGAGGTTTGGGCAAGCATGCATAAGGCATTGTTGAGCCTATTGTTGCTGAAGAAAGACCCAAGTATTGTGGTCTTGGATATGAACGAAATTCCAAATTCGATGAGACAAGGGAGAAAGTTCCAAGAACAAATTTTGTTTCAAGTTCACCTCCTCAAGAAGGCTTTAAAGGTGAAAGTTCAAGAACTTTTGTTGAAAGTTCAATCCCTCCAACATGCAAGGCTTGTGTTCAAGATGAATGCAAATGTGTGAAATGAAAGAGTTGTGAAAGTGATGAGGAAAAGAACACTGTTGATGGTCTTCAAAGGAGAGCTTTTAACTCTTCAGATTCACCTCCTCAAAGAGGCGATAAAGGTGAATGTTCAAGGTATAATTCTGCTTATCATTCAGTTGCTTTTGATTATGTTAAGCATGATAAATTTGTATGTAAAAATGGAAGAAAGAATCCATGTACATATTGTGGTTTATATAACCATCATGTTTCAAAATGTTGGAAAAGATTGACCGCTTTCAGGAAACTTTATAAGCGAAGACAACTTGAAAAGAGGATGCAAAAGATTTGCACTCATTGTCAGAAGCGGGGTCATCTCATTGACCAATGTTGGACGTTGCATCCAACCACTCATCCACAGCACAAGAAGCAGTTGGATAAAGAGATTGGCAAGAATGGAAGAGGAGATTCCATCATCGATGTGAGTCAAGATGATTCATAGGAGGACGATTTCCAGCAGAAAAAGTCACCGTTGAGTTGGCTTGGTAAGAAATGGTTGGATTTCTTGAGCAAGTAAGGCTTGCATTTTCTGTTGTAAATGCACTTTTCAATGTTATGTGTGCATTTATGGGAAGCATGATAAGTTGCAGCAGTTTATCACAATTTGTATGATGCAAGTTGAAAGTGAATGAAATTCATTTTGAAGGCAATTTTGTTTGTTGCGCAAATTCACCAGGAGGATGTAAAAGATGGATATGATGTTCACTTGTTACAGCCATATATCTTTTTCATTTTCAGCTCTTATGTACCCACATGTTACGGGGTTTATGTACTTATGTTTGTACTGGAAGGAGAGTTGAAGAGTCATATACATGCATTTGTTTTTGTGTATGTGTAAGCAGTGAACCTGGTGATAGTTCATCATGAGTGATTCATGATTGTAACATGATTATGTATCATGTTTGTCGACTTGTCATTTTGGAAGGTCGATATGTTTCAAATGAGTTTCGACTTGTGTCGATGTTGTCTTGACGACTATGTTGTGTCGATCATGTTTTTCGACTTGTGTTTAGTCGATGGTGTTTTGATTTTGAGTACACCATGATGCAAGAAAATGCCATGTTCTTTGATGAAGTACAAGATGCGACAGTTTGTTTAAGAACAAAAGACTTTGTTGGCATCATTTTCAGTCTTGTATGAATTTGTTTTCAAGATTGATGGTTTTCTTGGCTTGTGACAAGATGTCGCAGGAAAATTTTTGCAGCCATTGGAGAGTTGATTGTGTTGACGCCAAAGAGTTCACAAGAGGGACTTGATTCTCAGTGGGAAGGTTGGCAGTCTTCCAAGCACAGAGAGAGCAGTGGGTCAGCAGCAGCCAGAGAGTAGTGGTTGAGGGACATGGTCAGTTGCACTGCAAGGCATGTCAAGGTATCCAGGTGATTGTCGAAAAGACTTTTCAAGTAGAATCAGTTGATATAACTTTAAAGCAGACAGATAATCATAAGATTTTGTGGGTCCAAAAGCCTTTTAGTGGGAAGGTGTGATCAAAATCTGGACCAGGGGCCAAAATATAGCTCAAAAATAAACATTCTCGGAATCGCTTCAAACCGGGCATGAGCGTATCCCTCGTCATTGCGAACCCAACGCAACTTGTTTTGTCTCAAACGAACGTCAAGAGCGAAAGATACCGCAATCTATTCGAATCACCAAACAGGTAAACAAAAGGATGCTGACTGGGTAGTCCGTACAGTCCGTACAGGATGACGTGGAAGAGGCCGTACGATGATGTGGCAGAGGCGACGTGGCATGACCATACGCTGATGTGGCATTTGATGTGGCAGATTCTGATTGGCAGACGTGGAAGAATCAGTTTGTGACACGTGGCATCTTATGGTCAAATGGTATGGTGCCACGTGGCCCATTCATGGGCTGCCACGTGGCACCCCTGTATTGGTCTATTTGGTTTGTTAATCAAAATTTTTATGGGTCCATGGGGTTCGACCTCTAGATATCCTCTCTTGTGTAAAGCTCTAACAAAGACCGCCCGACCAATACGCCCACACTTTGTTTCTTAACATATATTTGTTTGCATTGTATTTAAATTCAAATATTTGTATATTTGGGCGGAGGTCGGGCCGGGGCTTAGCCCCGGCCCTTGGTCGTATTGCTTTTACATATGGCCACTATATATACGATTGCGCGCGGGTATAACACAGCCCCCGGTCACGTATGTGCTACCATGTGACTTGGTATAACGGTTGGCGTGGTTTCAAATTATGGTTGGAACGGTTCCGACCGTTTAGCCTTTTTTCTAAAGCAGGCGGTCATATGACCTCCACATGCCCAGGTGTTAGGCAGTTAGTGGCTGGCGCACCCATAACCGTCCTATAGTTTTCACAGTTATTCGGTTGTGCACGGTGCTGGGTTTAAACACGAATTTGAAGTGTGTTCTGGGTTCAAGCACACAGAGGTGCGTTTTGGCGAACCAGAGCCAGCAAGGTTGAAGGAAGTGAATGGCAGGAGGCCTTTCTTTCTCATTTTTTGGCCGATTGAGGTGTCGTAAAATTGTTGGCTTTAAACACGAATTTGGAGCGTGTTCTGGGTTCAAGCACACAGAGGTGTGTTTTGGCAAACCAGAGCCAGCAAGGTTGAAGGAAGAGAATGGCAGGAGGCCTATCTTTCTCATTTTTTGGCCGATTGAGGTGCCGTAAAAGCCCAGCTAGGGGTTTTTGGACGTCTTGAATCCATTGGCACTGTTATAAAGGCCATTTGAAGACTTCTTTTGCAATATTTAATCCATTGAAGTTTCAGCAAGCTCCAGGGAGCTTGAAGCCCTCATTGATTGAGGACATGTTTTGGTGATCCTATATTTGTTTTCTGTGATTGAATAATCATTTTGGCTAATTGTTATGCTCTGAACACATTGGGACAGGTTTCAGAGGCTTTTGCTGACTTTTATAGGTGTTTTTTCCAAAGATAAGCTCAGTGAATCTTATGGCCACATGTAGAGGAGGTCATGCCCAGATGAGCCATGATCCGTTTTCAGAGTTCTATTAGTCATTTTTGGGGTTTTTATGTGTTCTGATCTCAATGGTACAGTCTTTTTTTCTGTTGGAGTTGAGCAGCAGCTTGTAAAATAACTTTTGACAAATTAATCCCAGAGAGCCAAGTCCATTGATGGAGGCTCAAGGAGATGTAGCCCGGAGGGGGGTGAACTCCTTTATCATGTTGTGATTGTTCTGAGTTTGATGGTTTATTTGCTGCAAGTTATGTTGTTGTGTATTTATTGAAGGTACATATATAACCATTTAAAAGAACATATCCTCACACATAAGCATTTACAAGAAGATACATGAACTTAACACATAAGTTTATCTTGCATATTTTAACACATGAAGCAAGGTCCTGTAAAGTTTATTTTTAATGAAGTAGAGGGTGCTTGCATAGCATAACAAGTCAGCCTTCTATTTTCAGATCATTGTTGGCCCTCCCTTTCCCTAACTAGTGATGTTTAGTCCCCCATATCTTTTATCGTGGTTGGTCTGCACGCAACGATGTATTTTATATTAATCATGAGACATATACAAAATAAGCACACTGGCCTTTAACATCTAGGTGCACTGGCCTTTAACATCTAGGTGCACTGGCCTAATTCCAAAACATAAGCATCCCATCTTATAATAACTGGCTCACCAGTGTATAACACATATCATATACACAAGGCTCGCTGACCTCCATACTATGCGCACTTTAGTTACTGCACGCAGTATTCGGGAATGTGCACACTACACCATTTTACTGCGCGGTACTTGTGCGCACTATGCTATGAAAGGTGCATTACAAAAAATGATGTCAAAACATCTCACCAGCTTAAGTACACTTACATTACATTTACAATTGTGTTCGGCAGAGGGATATTACACTGGATGCCAAACTAAGAACCGAACTACTGAACTGAAATAAAACACTGAAATTCCATTGATCAAATAATAATGAATTTCCAATGGAGCCATGCAAATAGTGGATTTCTTAACATACCTTGTTTTATGCTGGATGAAGGAATGAAAAAACAATAATTTTTTTGCACCAAAGAGTGAATAGGTATCTTGCGCTTACTGCTAAAGTTTGGTTGTACAAAAAATAATGCAACATTTTGGACCTTTTGAAGAAAATACTCCAACCAAACAGCCACTGGATCATGAAAAGATAAAGAATTTTCAGAGTCAACCGATACCTTTTCCTGCTGGCCAAGTTGCATGAAATACCTTTGCACACTTTCTCCACTACTGATATTTTGTTTTTTTGGCTCGAGAATGTCATATTGAGGCTCACTAGTCTGTTTCTCATCAGTTGATAAATGGGAAGGAGAGATCAACTGCTCCAGTAACCACTCCTTATCTCCTTTATTGCCAGTCCAAGAATCTTCTTGATAGCTGTCATACATAGGTTGATTTCTTTTATGATGTTGTTGATTGGTTTCCAGCTGAACAGAACTTTCTGGAGAAATAATTTGTTGCTCATCAACTTCAAGAACACTTTGATCATATTCATCAAACAAAGGAGAAATATTGTATGTTTCCATGCATGAAGAGAAAGAAATATTCTCTTCTTCATCATCTGGATACTCATCATAAACATGCTAATTATACAAAATTTATGAACTTTGAGTTTCAAAAACCTTCATTTCTTGATAATCTAGTAATGATGACTGAATACTAGCAGCTTGATCAAAATAAGAATTTAGAACAATAGTTTGATCATGACAGTGATTATTATGAACATTTGGTACAATGACAAATGCACTTAGAGTATCGTTACCATTGTCAATATCATTACCAAAATCATATTTTCCAAGAGATGATTGCTTATAGTCTTCAATAATCCATTGGCCTTCGCAAGGATCTAGATCAACAGAAGATTCATCATCCTATATTTGATCTGATTGAAAGATTGGAGGGTCTGCAAGGATTTCTTCAGTTTTACTTGCAATCATGTCGTCTTCATTCTTACTTCTGTAAGAAACCTCTTCTTGATTTACTTTAAAGTCTTCTTCGCATAAATCTTCTTGATATGTTTGAAGGAGATCTTGTTTCTCTTCGAATTCTTCTTCATGTATTTGACCATAATTTCTATCATGTTCTGATTTTTCATCAACAAACTGATTATCTTTACAATATTGTTCTATGAAATCTAAATTGCAACAGTCTTCAAAAAGACGATCAATTGGATAGATCCTCCTGCAATACTTATGGAAGGAAGCATGAAATTCTTTTAATGATGATATGCTGGAAGGAGGAAGAGACTTGTACCAATGACAAGCATCTCCTCCCAGACTAAACATGAACAGTTTCATCAAAAAATCTTCATGATGAATATCTAGTTGATCCATAATCTTATGAAACTCAAATAAGTGTTGTGCGGGATTGTCACCCACATCTTCTCTGAAATTAGGAAGTAGATCTACCCAAACTTTAATTTCTGTAACAACATTTGGAAAACCAAAAACATTTGCAAAATCCAAAGGAGCAAACCTCGCAGCAATCCGAGCAACAAAAGAAATTGACATTTTGAAACCAATGGAGTCACTAGTGAATCATGTGGAGTCTTCAAACCAAGGAGTCTCCATGTGAATTATCATAGCTATTTGAATTCCTATCCCTTGTTCACCATCAAGGAATAGATATAATCTTTGTCATGCCCCAAGGAAGATATAGACCTTCAAAACCGTCCCCAGCAACGGCGCCAAAAAGATGTTGTTCTTGAGATTGATTCTATAGCTCAAAGAATAATGTCATGCATCAAGGATTTTTAAATAAAGTTTTTTTATGAGTTCTTTTTACTACAGAAAGAAATTCGGAGAAATGGAAAAACAGAGGAAACACATAACTCAAATTGAACGAAACTTAGAATCTTTGGCTGCACTTGTATTAATATTCAAAAACGTTTTCTCTTTTACATTCGGCAAGAAGCAACCAACATTGGGCTAGAAGCCCCAATATTTGGCTAGAATCCCCCCCCTATTTGAATAGATCTAAAATCTATCTATTTATACAAAAATTGTCTCAACTAAAAAAACCCTTGGACTTCCCCCAATATCTGCCCGAAAATAGAATACAATACGAATCCAATAACAACATGCAGCTATTGTTGAGTTTTGATTTGATTATGCTTGTGCTTCATTTGTCCCTTCATTTGCTCGCAGATGCATTCATTTTCCTTTGTTCTTTGAACTTGGTACACATGTCCATTAAGGCCACCACAATCATTGGCTTACTATATTTTCCATCTAATTTCATTTCCATCTGTCCTTTCAAATATGTTTACTGGGATAAATAATTGCAGGTATCTTAGTGTTGGCTCGTTATGGGATGGATAATGATTACGGGGAAGAGTAATTGTTCACGAATAGGATGACGTGGGGACAAGTGTCCAATAAGGATGTGGGATGAGTGGATGAGTGGACGTCGGAGGGTGAAAGGTAGAGTGGGTGGATGACATGTGTCAAGTCAGGGTTCTAACGATCCAGCGTCAAATAATAATCAAATAACATAAATGACCTAAAGTCCCTTTATACTTTTCTATTTTGTGGGGGCGTGAGGAAGTGGTTTTGAGGTAACCTGCCTTTCATCCCGCAATGCACCTGGTGATGCCATGTACCCCTGAGAGAAAACCATGGTTTAAATTGTGGGACAACCCTTCGAAATTAAACCCGGCGCAACTTCTCCCCCCACAATTGCTCTCAGTCGTTGATCTCGAGAACTCATGATCCACGATACTTCGAACCCGATCAGCTTTGAGCTCCTACCAAATTTATCCTTTCCCTACCATATCAGGTAATTAATCCAAATTAGCTTCCTTTTGATACCATTTTACCAAATCCTAATTAATCTTTACATGAAATTATCCTTTCAATGTATCTATAGAATGAAAGTGTCTCCTATATAATGTAACCATCTGATACTGAACTAACCTTCTTGACTGAGACAACCAACTGATCGTCTCTCTCTCTTTCCAAGGACCCTCACTAGTTGGTGTGGTCGTCGGGAAGGGGTGGTGGGTTTCCCCCTTCTGTTTGGGGTTCCTCATAGTTGGGTGCCTCCTAAACCCTTCTTACGCTTAGAGGGGTTGCCCCTAATATCTTTAGGCTTTCATACGTGGATGATGCACTTTGAATAGGATTACACCCTTTTGATGATAAGCTATTAGTTTATCAAGTTTCCAAACCGGTTTAACGTTCTGCTAGATTCTGAAATCTGATTCATCAAGCTTCCTTGAAAATTTTCATGGCGCCATAATCCTTAAGGAAATAAAATTATCCTGTCGGTGAAAAGAGAAGTCTGTAATATCTTCACTGAATAAAAACTGTTAATTGAAAATGGTAAAATGATTTTGAAATTCGAAGAGCTTTATTCACAATGTCTATCTATCTTCGTATAAATCGACCAACGAAGAATTTATTAAAAACTTAATGGAATTTATTACCTGGCAAATCACAATAAGTATTCAAGTCATTAACTTTAGCCAATCATAAACGTCCTTAACAATTTGATGGTTCGACATTCAGAAGTTTTGAATGTAAGAGGGAAGAAATATCCCAAAGGCCGAATTCACAGAGAAGTTAATCTCTTATTAACCACTTTTATGTTTTAATTGATCATGTTTTAAACATTGAGTTAGCCTTAATTACTTCGGAGGTTTGACATTTGAGAGTTTAGGATGTAGCATGATAGAAAAATCATGAAGTTTGAAACTGCAGAGTGATTAATTAATACTTAATCGTGATCAACCTTCGTTATTAAATGTTTTATTAACTCTTTAAAACACTTTTTACTTTTCGTAACATCCAATACTTCGACACTTTGATACTTCGGTGGTTTGTGAACTCGATCTTTGTTAAAACTCCAGAAGGGAAATCTCCCGGAGTGACGTGGCAAAGATGATGCCATTCTTGATGACGTGTCAAGAAAAGAGAGGTGCCATGTGTCACTTAAAAACGTGTGAATCATCCAACAGAAATGTCAAAAATAAGTGCCATATGTTAGCCCAAGAAATATTTGAAAGACATGTGTCCTATGACACGTCCGTAAGTGTTACACATGATTTTGGTCATCTTGTTGATATCTTAACAATGGTGTATTCAAGCTCCCAACAAGGACTTTTTTCCTAAGAAAAGTGGCCCTTGTCTCCTTCCAAAAACATGTTTTTTAAAGTGAGTTCGCAGGCTGCCTATGGCCTAGGGTGCGAAAATCCCTCATTCTCGCAGGACACCTACACTTAGGGTGTGAACTTCTTGCAATTTTCTCCATACACAGGGTGCGAACCTGTTTTTAAGCTTGGAAAGGAGAAGAGGTCTCGAGGGTTCTAGAAGGGAATCTTCTAGAAAATGAGTTGGCATTCGTATGGTTGTCATTTTACTGACTTCTCAGATTTGATGGGATCATCCTCATCCATGTAACCATCTCACCTTCTCCTATATATTGAAAGGTTTCTCATGGAAAAGGTTAAGCAATATTAATTGAAGAATTGGTGAAAGAATTGTGTGAAGAACCCTGCTTGGACAGAGGCTTGAAGACTCTAGTTGGTCTATCAAGAGGAATTGGATCTTCTTCATGCAAGTACAGAGAAAGTGTGTGTGTTGGAACCAAGGGTCACTGAAAGGAATCTTGCGACATCAAGGCGATCGGGTTGTATCTTCTACTTTCAATTAATGTGATACAGCGGCATGTCCCTTTCCCATAAAGTCGTTATTACTTTATTGTGCAATTCCTTGATCATATACATAAGTTGAAGTTGAATACATTTTGCTATCTTCAATTTGGTTGGTTTGTGTTGTCTTGGACTTGACCTCACGAGAGCACTAGAGCGAAGCGGGAGCAACAGAGACCTAAGGAAGTGATATAAAGGTATGTCACTTATTCCTCCCTATTAGCAGATTCAATGATTACAACTTAGGGAAAGAGTCATGTCATGTCATGTTTTGTTCTAGATCCAGGTGGATCTAGGGAGATCTGTTAGTGTCCGCACCTACCGATTAGTCCGATAACAGTAAGTCTGTAACACACCCACGATCATAATAAAGAAAAAAAAATTGGGTTAATCTCCCATACATGAGAAATCTCCACAAACCTGCATTAGCGAAATGCCAATCCCTGGTTCTATGTCGAGATTCGGGGTTCCTTCTATCGGGGTTTTGACACCCACGATGTCTTGGCAACTTCAATCACCGATCTCCGATCTCTGATTCACTCCTTGGTTGCCTCAACCCCACTTGTCTAAGCCTTTGATCCACACGACCGGTTCCTATATGACCCTACGACAGCTTCTCGTCGGGGTTTCGGAGTTTGCGGTGCCGAGGTGCACATGTACCCGGAACTCCTGATCCTCCGATCCCTGATGTGCTCCTAGCATATTGGCTTTCTAGGCTAAGTCTTGGTCAATACGACCACAACGTTCACAAGACCACAGTCTTAATTCTTGTCGGGGTTTGGAGCCTTTCAATGTCATGGCGCACAAGTCCCCTGGACTCTCGACGCACCTTTACACTGGCTAGCCCCCTTGGCTATACCATGGTCCATATGACCACTTACCATATGACTGCAGCCGTATAACCTTCCATCGGGGTTTCAACATTTGTGATGACACAAAACACCTATTCCCGGGGCTCGCGATATCCCGATCCCCGACTCTCTCCGGATGCTCGACACGTGTCCCTTGGATCAATGGCTTATGATGGTGTCGGAAATTCGCATATCGCGGTTTCGTGATGCAAGGGCTTCATGTCCTTGAAATCCCTGATATGCCGAACCCTGACTCTCTGGGATCTCTCGCCACGCGTCCTCGCTGATGGATGGTGTTGATCCTGTCGGGAAATCGCGGATCACGATTTCCTGTTGCGAACATTCCATGTCCTCGGAATCTCCGATCTTCCGATGCGTCAAACTCCGATAGCGCATTGATCTTCGACACCTGTCCCTCAGATGGACGACTCAGATCCTATCAGGAAATCGCGGATCGTGATTCTGGGTGGAAAGAGTTCTATGTATTCGAAAACCCCGATATGCCGAACTTCGACTCTCTGGGATCCTCTGCCACGTGTCCCTGCTGTTTGGACGGCTCAGATCCTATCGAGAATTCGCGAATCACGATTCTGGGTGGAAAGAGTTCTATGTATTCGAAAACCCCGATATGCCGAACTCCGACTCTCTGGGATCCTCTGCCACGTGTCCCTGCTGTTTGGACAGCTCAGATCCTATTGGGAATTCACGAATCGCGACTTCTTATTGCAACGGTTCTACACTCCTAAATTCTCCGATGGGTGAAATCTCGACGATTCCCCAAAACGCTGACATATGTCCTGCCGAGATCAACGGTTAGGATCTGTTCTCAGGATTTCGAGAACCACAAGGCCTTGATTCTCAGACTCAACAAAACCCCGATGACCCTGTTGTCCTGATGACTTCTCCGAGATGTTGACACGTGTCCTTCCGAGATCAACGGCTAGGACTCTTCCTCTGCACACTAGAGTTTAACTCCGGCACATCTTCTCGATATCTGACAGTTGTCGGGACTATGATCCAAGATCCGATGGTTCAGATCATTTCCTCGCATGCCTACCCCTGCGCTTAACCCCTGCGCAGCTTCTCCAGATCCAACGGCTGACGGGTAATTGGACCGAGATCTAACGGTCTAGATTCGTTCGTTTGG